>CAKNXH010065234.1:0-33398 GCA_932178445.1 Andricus quercusramuli | reverse complement strand
AATAACGTATAGATGATTCAGAACTCTGAATTAATTATTTACCACTTCAAAATTTACCCCTTTCATGATTTTTTATTTATTTATTTGATCAGTGTACGGGAAACGCCCTTTATATCAACATCTTAAGACTAAAAGTAAAACTAATTAAAGTCATATAATGCAATTTCGGTTAGCTCGTCCTGAGCCGCATTACTGAATCGCGTTGAGCGCATTGCGTAGGGCTTGTCTGAAACGTATCGCAGATACACCGAAGAAATCGATATCTTTACCATGTTGGTTAGCCTCGTTGCAGATTCTATTGAGTATTGAGTTGAAACAATAGTTGGTGCGGTGCAAAGGTAGCTTAAATAATATCCTGGAGCGCAATGATTTCGAACTGACATAAAATTTAATTTCAGCTCTAATGCCATCGTAGTTGTGATCACGTCTGGTCATGACCATTCCCAATTGTCTTGCTGCGAATCGCAAGAAGCGATTTTGCACTCGTTCGAGTATCATTTTATGAACATTGTAGAGGGGGCACCAGATAACGGAGGCGTATTCAAGAATTGGCCTAACCAGCGCAAAATAGAGAGTCTTAAGCGGTAGGGGGTTTTTAAAGTTCCGTGCGTTCCTCGTGACAAACCCCAGCGTTTTGACAGCATTGTTAGCCGCTTGCGAGATCTGCTCGTCAAATGATAATAGCCCGTCAAGTATAATCCCCAAGTCACGTATCCGTGAAACTTTCCGTAACTCCTCTCCTCCAATGAAATAGTGATATTGGATAGGCAATTTCCTTCTTGTAAAAGTGATAATCGCGCATTTTTTTATGTTTAATGGCATCCCGTTTAGGGTGCACCAAGCTTCAAGGCGAAAGAGATCGTCTTGTAGGTCTAGGCAGTCAGAATGAGACCGGATAGCTTTATACAATTTAAGATCATCAGCAAAGAGGAGGCACAGACAAAATCTAAAAATTGCACAAATGTCGTTCACGTGCAGAAGAAACATCAGGGGTCCCAGGTGCGAGCCCTGAGGTACCCCAGATGTAGCCTGGACCCCCCCCCCCCCCCCCGAGTAGCTGTTACCAACCCGTACAGATTGCCACCGATCGTCCAGGTAGCTAGATAACCAAGATAGGATGTTGCCGGAAATGCCCATTGCCCTGAGCCTTGCCACGAGGATTCCATGGTCGACCTTGTCGAAAGCTTTAGAAAAGTCGATGTGAACCGCATCAACTTGAACGCCAGATTCTATATTGTTCGCCAGAAAGTGAGTATAAATGCCTAAGTTAGTAAGAGAAGATCTACCTGTTCTGAAACCATGCTGCTCCTCGGCTAGATATTTTGAAGAGGCAAAATAGAGTTTATCGTGAATGATGCTTTCAAAGATCTTAGGAATGGAATCGAGTATTGTTATGGGTCTATAGTTTTTTACATCATTCCGATTACCGCTTTTTAAAATAGGAATAACAATACCCTTCTTCCATTCTTGTGGAAATTGCCCTTCTGCAATTGACTTATTGAAGATTAAATATAGTGGCTCTATCAGTGAAGAACAACACGATTTCAGAAAAGGGGGAGGCACGCCGTCGGAACCTGCACCTTTGTTTGCATCTAATTTAGATATTTTAAACTTAATATCTTCTCGGCTGATGTGGACATTGGAAAAGTCGATACAATCAGAAAAGTGAAATTGCCGTTCGTGGACAATTGGGGTCGCATAGACTGACTTAAAAAAGGCTGCAAAAAGCTCAGCAATTCCCTCACTCGTGTCAGCTGTGTCATTACCGCAAAACATGTGTTTAGGTAAATTATTATCTGAGCATGTCATATTGATATCATTCCAAAAAGACTTGGGATTGCCTATTATAGAGTTCTCAGTATCTTGAATATATTTCGCATAACAGTAATTGGAAATTGATTTACACTGAGCCCGTAGTAAGGAGAAATGATTATAGACGACGGTAGTTTTAGTGCGCTTATAATTTATGTGAGCTGCCTTTTTCGCTCTCGTAAGAATTTTGAGATCACTGCTAAACCAGGGAGGAAAAGTGGATGCTACGTAGACTTTCAAAGGAACAAAATACTCAAAAGCTACATACAGATGCGCATAAAAAATGTCTACAGAATCATTAGCTATAACATTAGCGAAGATAAAGTTCCAGTCAATGCTTCCTAGATAATTATTTATTGCCGCCACATTGGCCTTTTTAAAGTTTAAACGTGCAACGTTGCAACCATAATCACCAGATACTTTGGTAACAGAGGAACTAAATGTACATGTCAGAGGCGGATGATAGTTATCCACGGGAAGAAGAGGATCGTTGGCAACCTCAACTTTATCGGTGTCAGAATTGGTAAATATCAAGTCTAACAGGGACCCATGCGTATTAAAGTTATTATAAATTTGCTGAATGTTAATATAAACAATAGAATCCGAGATCAAGTTCGTGATCTCAACATGCGCTTGTAAGGAACCATGTTTCGGCGCACAGATTGGCGCATGGCGAGACGAATCATTCCAAACTGCATAAGGCATATTAAAATCACCAAAAACATGAACGACAGCATTGGGAAAAGCGTCAATTGCGTCCTCGAAGGCATTACATAAATGAGAATAATTATTGAAAGTGAAGTTGGGTGGGATGTAGAAAACTTCTAGTAAATGTGTAGTTGTTCCGATTACTGCTTTGACCCAAACATGCTCAACTGTGTCTACGTTAGTGGGAAGGCGAACAAACCTGAGTCTGTGTTTGGTGGCAATTAGAACCCCTCCACCGCCAGAGCAATTACTAGTAGCTGGACTGCGGTCGCAACGAAAAACATAAAAATTGTTTAAACCTAATTCGGAACTGTTTATGTCTTTACTAAGCCATGTTTCGCAAAAAATGATTATATCATTTGGTATTAAATCGATTGATTGATGCAATTGATGTAGCTTTGTTCGCACACCTCTGACATTTTGGTAGTAAATACTTATCAGCTGGTGATGCTCTAGTGTGTGTGTACGACCAGTACTATTTGAAACACTTACGTTTACGCATGCGCTTACTGCTGTTGGTCGCTGTCGCTGCTCTTCGCATTCTGTTGCTGTGATGTACTCGGACCTACATTCGTGATGCGCGGGATTCCATGCCGGAAAGTCAATTTGAGACCTTCTTCTCCCTCTCTGCGACGTGATGATAGAGCTGTTTTCAGCTCTGCAATTTCCTCTAGTTGGGCCTTTGTTTTGTCCGGAGTCAACCACAGGCTTTTCAATCTGGAACTTTTGACTGGGTCGTTCAGATCTCTCTTGGCATGAATGAAGTCTCGAAGCAGCGCATGCGCGACTACTTCCTTCTCGCATACAATCTTCACCGGTCGAGGTTTTGACTGAGCCTGTGAAAAAGCGCCGAATCGATGAATCTGCATCTCTTTATACACATTTTTTTGGAGAAATTTCAGATAGAAGACTAGATACTAGGGACCGGGTCAGATCGTTTGAGGTTGATCCACCACTCATTATGGGAAAACCACCACATTCAGCCCTTGCATGCTCAGGGAATGCAAACAGGATCAAATTATTTTTTCTTAGGTTTCTCTCTTCGATTTCGTTAATACAACTACGAGTAAGGGGCTTGTTGATACCGGTAGGAAGGGAAAGGCTTTCTGTTTGTATATTGGCGATATTACCTTCAACTGCGGTCAGTCTTTCCGAAAAACCCTCTACTCTCTCCTCGGCTCGATCGACCCTTTCCATGACATTGTCAATCTTCAATGATAGGTCGTCGATCTTTGATGATAGGCTATTGACAGTTTTTGACACCTCATTTATTTTAGGCTGGAAGGATGTGAAAGCGTTGTTTATAATTCGCTCGATGTCGTTTGCTGTGAGGGAATTCGGCCCAGGAGTAGATTCTGTCATTGCTGGCGATTTAGATCTAGGCTTGCAGCACTTCGTGTAGGAACCGGTGTCGAGAGTACCTGTGCGTCCAGCACAAGCAGGATGGTATGGAGTTTGGCAACCTGGACAGAGCACTGCGTCGATTACTGGCCCCTTGCACCCGCAACAAATTTTATTCGCCTGTGAGTCCTTAAGCTTCGGTCCCATTTCGCGACAGGCAGAAAGTTATCCACTCACTTTTGAGGTTATGATACGAAAAGTCGTCACTTCAAGAATAAAACACTTCACAGGGAATCAGTATTAATAAAATAATAAGGAGCAAAGTTCACTAATTGTAAAAACACAGATTTCTCTCAAAAACTACCCTTCCACGTAAATTTATGTAGCGGAACTTACATATACTTACAAAACTCATCAGAAATAATGATATTCATAGAACACACTTTTCGGGAATTTTTTGCTCTTTTTTTGCTCTCCGATTACATATAATACGTGTCTCACAAAACTACCCCTAAGTCATACATACCTACCGCTCGTGACCAAAAATGTTCTAAAAGTTTAAAAACCATCTTTAATAATGTAAAGATGATTCAGAACTCCAACTTAATTATTGAACACTCGGAAATTTACCCCTTTTATATTTTTTCCCAAAAACAACCCTTCCACGTAAAGTTCTGTAGCGAAACTTACATATACTTATTAAACGTATCAAAAACAATAATATTCATAAAGCACAGTTGGCGATAATTCTTTGATCTTTTTTTGCTCTCCGATGACATATAGTACGTGTCCCAAAAAACTACCCCTAAGTCATACATACGTGCCCCCCGTGACCAAAAATGTTCTGAAAGTGTAAAAACCACCTTGAATAACGTAAGGATGATTCAGAACTCCTAATTAATAATTTACCACTTGAAAATTCAACCCTTTTATGATTTCCCTCAAAAACTATCTTTCCACGTAAATTTATGTAGCGGAACTTACATATACTTACAAAACGCATAAGAAACAATGATATTCATGAAACACAGTTTTCTGGAATTTTTTGCTCTTCTTTGGCTCTCTATGACTACCTCGAAGTCATACATTCCTGCTCCCCGGGACCAAAAATGTTCCAGAAGTGTAAAAACCATCTTGAATAACGTAAAGATGATTCAGAACTCTAAATTAATTTTTAACCACCAGAAAATTCAACCCTTTCATGATTTCTCTTAAAAACTACCCTATCACGTAAATTTATGTAGGGAACTTACATATACTTATAAAACGCGTGGAAAATAATAATATTCAGAAAACACAGTTAGAGGGACTTTTTTGCTCTCTTTTCGCTCTCCGATAACATGTAATACGTGTCCCAAAAAACTACCCCTAAGTCGTACATTCCTGCCCCCTGTAACCAAAAATGGTCTAAAAGTGTCAAACGACCTTGCATAGCGTAAAAATGATTCAGAACTCTAACTTAATTATTTAACACATAAGTACTAAGTTGTTTGCCACTCTAATTCGAAGTTCTCGATTAGTCTGCTACATGAAAAATAGATTATCGATTTTTTCATTCCTGGAAAATAAAATGTCAGATCTTCATGGTGCTCGAATAGTAGATTCCAGATGTTTATGCTCCTCAAAACTGTAATACTAGATTGCTTTGCTACAGGAATTCGAAGTCCTAGATTATTCTGCTACTCGAATTATAGATTCCAGATTTTGTTGCGCCTTGAAATTAAAGTATGTAATTGTGTCCTACTCTAGTTCCCAGTTCTATATTATTCTGCTACACGAATAATAGATTTCATTTTTTTTTTGCTCTTCGAAATTAAAGAACCAGACTTATTTGCTAGATAAATTTGAAGTTCTAGATTATTCTACCATTGGAATAATACATTCCTGATTTTTATGCTCCTCGAAAATGCAGTGTTGGATTTTTTTGCTACTTGATTTCCAAGTTCTAGATTATTTTGCTACCCGATTATTAGGTTCCCGATTTTTTTGCTCTTCGCAATTAAAGTACTGGATTTTTCTCGTACTCGAATATGAATTTATAGATTATTCTGCCACAAGAATAAAAGATGTCCGATTTTTTGGCCCCTTGAAATTGAAGTACTGGATTTTTTTGCTATTTGAATTCGAAGTTCTATATTATTTTGCTACACGAATAATGTGTTGCTGATTTTTCCTTTCCTCAAAAATAAAGAATCCGATTTTTTTGCTACTCGAATAATAGATTTTCGACTTTGCTGCTTTTCAAAATTGAAGTATTGAATTTTTCGCTACACGGATTTGAATTTACAGATTATTCTGCAACATGAATAATAATTGCCGATTTTTTGCCGATGTTTTGGCTTCACGAAATTGAAGTACCGGAGTTTTTTGCTACTCAAATTCGAAGTCCCACATTATTTTCCTACTTGATTAATAGATTTCTAATGTTTTTACTCCTCGAAATTCAAGTACTGGATTTTCACTATTTGAATTGCATTCAATCAATTTCAATGGGAACGTTTTCCACACTATAATTTTGTATTTGTTCAATTACCGAGTTTGAAGTTTTCGCGCGCCTATCCGATCGCTGCGTCGCGTTGTGGCGAATTTAGGAAACAATGTCATTTGGAATCAGCTGATTGGTCTGTGTTTTGAAGAATAGACGTTTGCCAGCCTTTCAGCTGTTCTCGACTATCCCATTATTGATTGATTTATTGATTTATATGTTAATAGCGATTTACCTCACCTAATGTAAAATGTGTCCTATTCGTGGAAGACCGAAGAAATATGATTGGACAATAATCAAATCTCCCGTTGAGAAGTATAAGAAGAAAATTTTCAATGAAAACGGAAAGGTTTGCTCGAAATACTCCGAAATTTGGGAAACAATTGGTAATGAGACTTATGTGCCTCCAGCAACATTGTACAGTTATGTGCAATGTAATGTGAAGAACTTATTGAATGATTTGCAGGGAAATGCCACTGTAAGTTCTGGTCGTATTTTTAATCTATTAAAGACTTCCGTTCCTTTGTGAAAATAACACGTAAAAATATGAAATTACTTTATAAAAAATGTACCAAACTTGTATTTTAACTCACTTCTAAGCCGAACTGAACCGTAATCTTTTACATAAATATGTGTTAGGTTAAAAAAAATTATTTTAGGTAATTGAAACGCATTTCCAAAATTTGGCACTTACGCCCGTATGCAGTGTGCCCCTTCAAATATAATGTATTGTGTAAAGAGAAAGAGATGCCTCAATACGGACCAAATTTTTAGGTTCAACTTCAGAGTCACTTAGTATATAAATATTAATAATTAAACATAAGTCAAAAGAGAATGTGCATAAATAAATATGAATTAATAAAAAATATTTGAAATATAAATGAGATTAGGTTTCATGGCATTCTATTTTTGGACCCCTAATAAAAGGATTATACTTCGAACCCGAGCTCTGACGATTTCTGAATATTTTCTCATTAATTCTGACGACTTCCGTCGAGAAACGTAGCAAAACTGGTCAGAAACTGTCAGAAGTCCGTCTTTTCGTCTGAAGATTCGTGGATGTTTTTCTAAAAGGGGAACCAAATTTTTTTGAATCCATTTTGGAACATACCACTACATTCTTTAGAAAAAATTAGTTTTGTTCAAAACTCAGAACTCTTTTGGAATTTTCGTCCTACGTTATTCTTATTCTGTAAAAGTTAATTTGAAATGTAGCCTCATAAAAAAGTAGAATTGGGTAACTGTACCAGGAGTTACGTACAATGGAAAGTTAGCGGTCGGGGTAAATCGTCGAAAATTCGGGCCCCTGTATCTTGACAACCCATTATACTAAGTGCACTTCCTTCACAGAATTTGAAGATTCGTAATTGTTATCAAGGCTTGATAAATAATAGCTCAATATATTCATTAATACATTCCTTGAGTTTTCTCTAAGGATACTCTCATGAATAACGATTATAAGATAAATCATTTTGCCTCAAACTAAGTTTTTCTAAGAAATATAGTGCTATCTCATAGAAATTGTATTAAAATTAATTCTGATTCTATTTTTCTTGCTGTTATAAATCGTTGTGTAGTAAACGTTTATCTAAGCCTTACTCAAAAATACTCAGCTTTACGTGTAAGGAATTTATATCCTTTATAAGAATCGCAAAGTCGCAAAGTTTTTAACTTCAAAGGGTTAAAGTATAGTCATTCCAATTTTAAATAGAAAGTGCCCATGCAATTCTTGTCAAATCATGTACTTTACTTCGTATGAAATTAGCTTGAATGCAATTGAATTTTTCACATTTTTCTGAGAATTGAATATAGATAATATGTACAAATAATTTACAGACAGCTTCGTTGAGAAATTCGGAGAGTTATACCCTGGAAGACCAAAGCTTAATTACAGACCATTCCAAACTTGATGAATCTAAAGGTGGAACCAAAGTGGTTGAAATTCACTTCAGTAAAAAAGAGTCTGAAGACCTGTTGGAAATAGTCCAGCAAAAAAGTGGTGAAAGGAAAAGCGGTTCAGCAAAGAATCGTTTATGCCTGGTTTTAAAGAAAGGCATGTGGCAAAATATTGTCCAGATAAAACTGTATGCGAAGTGTCGCATATCGTGTGGATACAACTTTAAGTCGCACAAGATTTTCATACAATCGAACAGGGGATCATTTGATGGCCATTGTAAATGTGGAGGATCGATTTTTGGGGAGTTCAAGGATCTCGATCAAGAGGTTATTACAGCAGTTTGCACGATAACCGAGGGCACAAAAAAGTGTGGTAAAAGGTACTCACGAAATCCAGAAAGGAAGGAGATTGCTCGTGAGTTATATGAAAAGAAAAAATCTCCATCAGTTTATAGGGCAGAAAAAGCAAACGAAATTATGGTTGACGAAGATCCTGAACCGGGTTACCTATACTCAGCAGAGGTTTTAAGAAATGCTAAGAACGAGTATGCCCAAGAGTTACTGGTTCATAAAGACCCTATAATGGCTTTAGTGATTTTGCAAACAAATGACTTGAAAAATGAAATAAGATTTCTAAGCATAAATCCATTCATTGTCCATGTTTGGTCCAATTATCAAATAAAGGTGTACAAAACATATTGCGAGAATGACAATGCTTGTTTGATTCTTGATGTTACTGCTCACATAATTCGTACAATCAAACGAGTTGCTGGTACAGATTCAGGCCCTATTGAATTGTATGAACTTCTTATTCATACGAACGCGGGTTAATTTTCAGTGGCTCTAATGTTTAGTGAATCCCACAATACAAATACGATTCAGTTTTTTCTGATGGAGCTTATTAGGTCTGGTGCTCCAATTCCAAAAGAGACGGTGTCCGATATGGCAGGGGCTATATTAAATGCCTTCGTAGGAGCATTTACCATATACGGTACGGTAAACGAATACGCTGATGCTTGCACGGAAGACTCAGTTCCAAACTGCTATATCCGCATTGATTATGCCCACTTCAAAAAGTCATGGGCGGATTTCTTGAGTGAAAATGTTAAAAGCAGAAGAATTAGAAAATTCTATTTGGAGTCCATTACTCAACTAGTTTTTGCGAGAAGCAGAAAAGAAGCTGAGACCGTCATAGTAGCCCTTTTAACAGTATCGCAAAGCGAAACTGATGGGAGAAGGCAACTAAATGGAGCTGAACTAACTTTTTGCGAACAACAAAGAAGATTCTTATTGGATTTAATATGCCTACATCCAGTCGTGATTTCAGAAGAAGAGAGATCTGAAAAACAGAAAGGAGAGTCAGGTGCATAATTTTAATTTTATTTGGCCGCAGCTACTAGTCTTGTCGGAAGAATGGAACTATAAATTGTACCAAAATATCGATACGGTTGACCTAATTTTTTTCCGGGACGACTCACACGGGTCCAGAAAGAAATTTTTGCGAACAAATTTGTTCACGGAATACGACTGTTGACCAATTAAATTTTTTTCAGAAGTACTCTGCAAACAATTCTCAAAAACATTATTGTTGAACACTAAAATAAATTAAAAAAGTGGCTGTCTTACGTGAGTGAAGAATTTAAAGTAGAGTATTTGTGAACAGAAAAATCTTGAATCCTTTAAGAAATGCATCACGTGGACGAATTTGTCTTCCAAAAATCTATTTCTGAACGACTGTGCTACTACATATTCTAATAGATTTATAGAAACGGCTCAAAGCGTAAATGTACACTCAAAAAAATGTCTGGTTAAACCAACCAGAATTCCGATTAAATATGGCCTTACTATTTTTTCTGGTTGAAGTAATCAGAATTCTGATTATTTTAATAAGAATGTCTGGTTAATTTAAACGGAATTCTGGCTAATTCAACCATAATTCTGGTTAGTCTAACCAGAAAAAATAGTAAGGGCATATTTAACCGGAATTCTGGTTGGCTTAATCAGACATTTTTTTTAGTGTAAGTTTGTTCAGATTTCGTCTTCATAACTATTATGTTATTATTAATATTCAGTATCTTTACTTTTCATTATCTAGATAGTGCTATAAATTAGGATAGTTTCAGGAAAGGCTTGAAGCGTTAAATTGATATCTACAATTCTATTTCTTTCTTTCCCATCTCTTTTTTACAGCATTCGAAAATAACAATAAAGTTTCCGAGAGCTTGCCTTTTGAAATAAAATTATTTTTTATTTTACAATAACTGCCAATATATGCTGTGTATACGATAAACACTGTCCATGTATCTTGATTAAAATCAGCGACGGTCGGAGAGGCTAAGACATAAGCTTAAGACCCATTCCGCCTACTTGCGGGTTCAATTCCCGCCTTGAACTTAGGAAGAGCCTCGGCGGTTCACGCGGCAAACACTCGTCTAGCAAGGGTGCGTTGCGCCAGCACCTCCGCTTCGAAAAATTTGAAAAATCATAAAAATTAACAGCGCTAGAATTTTGGGCTTTTTTGGGCTCTCCAAAACTGAAAAAATTAATTCTAGAAAAATAACCCCTGTCTCCCAAAAATTACTCTTAAAATAACTTACGCGTCTAGCCTTAGCGTAAGCATATTCGAATTTTGGCATATTTTTGGGCTCCCCGGAACACTCAGAAATTATTTGGAAAAATCAACCTTAACCCTTAAAAAAATACGTAGAAAAATATATGGAATAAGTACGAGAAAACATATGCCGTAGGTATGAGCTAACTTTGAGCTCAATAAAAATAATAAATTAAATGGTCCGAAAACAACACATAACACTAACACCTAGCTCTAATTAAAAATAATAGATATCGAACAAAATAAAAAGACCGCCAAAAAATTTTTAATGAAAAATAATGACCACAGACAACTTTTTAAGACTGCAGTTAATATAACTATCTCCACACTTATATTTTACGACATCTAAGGACTACCCCTATCACATTTAACCAACCAAGTCTCAGTTGTCTTCAATTGAAACTGCAAAAAGTTATAAATAATGACCACGTATAACTTTTCAAGTCTCTAGTTGATATATCTACCCCCACAGTAATATTCCACAACCCCTAGGAACTCACCCTATCACATTTAACGAATCAAGTGTCAGCTGTCTTTATCTGAAATCGCCATTTTTATAGTAGTTTTGGTTGAAGGCAGCCAAGACGGGGCTCGTTAAATGTGATAAGGGTAGTTCCTAGGAGATGTGGAATATTACTGTTGGTGCAGATATATTAACTGGAGTCTTGAAAAAGTGTCTGCGGTAATTACTTATAATTTTTTTGCGGTTTTAATCAAAGGCAGCTGAGGCTTGGTTCGTTAAATGTGATAGGGGTCGTTCTTAAGGGTTTTTGAATGTTATTGTGGAGATAAAAATATGAAAGAGAGTTTTAGAAAAGTGCTTGTGGTAATTATTCTCAATTGAAATGTTCATGGATTTTTTAGTTGAAGGCAGCCAAGCAGGGTTTGGTTGAATGCGCCAGGGATGTTTTTTTGTTGTTGGTTTTTTTATCATTACCGTGGGGTTGTCGGTATAGTTTGAGTTTTGCGAAGCTGGCTATTATGATTTTTTTTCCATTTGGAAATTTATCGGCAAAATTTTGTGAACCCCGATTACATATTTTTTGTTTCTGTTTAATATCTATATTTTCAATCAGGGGTACGTGTTAGAGTTGTGAGTTGTTTTCAATCAATTTAATTTATTATTTCTAGTGAGCTCAAAACTAGCTCGGACCTACGGTATATGTTTTCTCGTACTCATTCCATATCTTTTTCTACAGCGTTTTAAGGGTTAGAGTAGATTAAAAAAATATAATTTTTGAGTGTTTTGTGGAGTCCAAAATAGCCCGAAATTCGGATATGCTGATGTAAGCTGGGCTCGTAATTAAGTGTAAGGGTCATTTTTGGGAGGCAGGGGTTGTTTTCTAAAAATTAATGTTTGCATTTTTGGAGAGCCCAAAAAAGACGAAAATTCTGGCTCTGTTGATTTTTTTAATTTTCCAAATTCCACGTAGTGGAGGTGCTGACTGTCAGCACCTCCACCCAAAAGTCGGTTTTTTGAGAAAACTAAGAGAGCCCAAAAATCGGCAACCGTGTCCAAAAAAAGCCCAAAATTATGGCATGTGGAAAATATTTGAATTTCTTCGTGAAGGTGCTAGCGCCGGTACCTCTATAGAGAAAAAGTTCGATCAGGCAAAAAATAAAAAAATAAATGTATTTGCTGTACATGGACCAGGATTAGGAGTATTCGTGTTTTTTAGTAGCTGAATCCGAATCTAAAAACAAAATCTATTTGACACATCAAGCTTTTGATGAAATGAAGGACAAACGCCTTTCTTGCCATTTCTTTTAGAAATGTCATAGGGTACGAACCTGAAGTTTCAGACACTTTTACAATGTTTCAAATTAAATTTTGTAGTTTTTAAAGTCGGATCGTTATATTTTTCGAAAAATATGCACTTCGCTTATCTTCAGCGCTAAGAGCTTTTTGCTATGCGCGCGTTCGCTCGGGTCGTAATAAGTGGTGTACGAGCGCATGTGCGGAGAAAATCTGTTACTGCTCAAGATAGAGAAAGCGAACTTTTTTCAATGTATATAAGAATATTGAAGTACAAGGTTCCACCTTCAATTTGAGCCCTGTTATAAGTATCTCTAGCTTCAGGTTGACATTCTACGATATTTCACGAAATGGCCAAAAACACCTTTTTTTCTAAAAAAATTCCCCCTCCATTTTCTCTGAAGTGGGGCACTTTTTTATATCAAATTTTTATTCCCTGTATTAGTCAAAGAATGATCTAAACATAAATGTTTTTGTTCACAATTTTTTCACCTTGATTCTGCACCAAAATATTTTCGAAGTTGTCGTATTTTTAAATTAAAAATACGATTCTATAAAGCATTTATTCTTGCTCCTGAAACCCCTAACAAATGTGGGTTACTCCCTAATCACGTGCTACCTTACATATGTGAAGATATCGTCCATTTTAGGAAACACGCCGAAAGAACTAACTGATAAGAATAAAGGGAAAGACGACGAGGAAAACGAAGAAGAAACTAATTTGAGCACAAACAACTGGAAAAGGTGGGGTATGCAATTAAATGACTCTGTGAAAAGCATTATTGCAAAAGCTGATGAACTGGGGGACCACGGAAATGCACACATCTGCGAGGAACTTCCAAAGCGTCTCCTAAGATACATTAAATGGTTACCTCTGTGGTCTTGTATTTGTAGAGATCAATTTGGGTATGGCAGAGTTCCCGCAACAAGTGCTCCAGTCGAATCGGATATGAACAACCTTAAAAATTCAGAATATTTGTCAAGAAGATGTAAGAACGAGCTTGAAACCTCAGTGTCCAGTTTGTGAAGATGGAAATTTACCAACAGGGGTGCACAGGTTCGATAAATAAAACACAAAACTATATTTCCTAAAGACGTATGTGTATAATATTGCAATTCTTCTCGCAATTACAGTTACAATAATACTTCCCCCATGTCACAGAAAATAATAGTCTTCAATTTTGCATTCTTATTTTAGGTGTGCTATTTATGACAAAGCTGTCCACGTGTTTTCACAGTGTTCTCAGGCAATAGATAATGAAGAAGAAGGCTTCGGAGAAAAACGTGTTTGTAAGTCATGCCAAACTAACCAAAGCGCCACAAAAATTCTCTCTTCTCGGGAACTTGAAAACTGGAAGGATCTTGTAAAGCACAGAAAATCGGAGTATTATAGAGATAATTTTTTATAAAATGAGTTTTTAGACAATGAAAATCTTTCAGCAATACCTGTATTTAGGAATGGTGATAATCTCAAATTGGCGGCATTAAAGATTAATAAAAAAGCTGTTGTTTTGAAAAATACTTGTGCTTTTGATAGCTTATTTCAAGTGCTCTTAACCGCATTTCTGGACAGACCAGAGTTTTGTGAGGAAGTTAAAAGAATTTCTATAGGAAGCAGCTTTCATTCATTGATATTATAAGTCTCGAACAAGAAGCTTGGACCCGAAGCTTATCGCCGACGAGCCGAAATTTTAATGCAACATTTTGTGCCAAAAAAGGATGTTAAAAATTGCATCCTCATCCCATGCGAAACTACGATTAAGTACATGGTTACGAAACTCATGGGAAACTATCCCAGTTTCAAAGAAAAGTCAATTTGTAAAAATAAAGAGTGTCCTACGCGTGAGAAGAAAATCGTAAATATAACTTTAGACGTAGTTGCAACTATGCTTAAAGACGACTTCAACTCAGCTATTGAAAAAGAAATTGTACTTGATTTGCACACCAAATGTCCTGTAAAGTTGTGTACGGATCACGAGGAAACACATATTTCGGAAACAGGTATATTATTGATTTTTTTAAAATTGTTGATGTTTGATTGATGTTTGTTGATCTGCTACTGATCATATAACTCCTAGAAACCTTATATTATTAGCAAGAGAGGCGTTAAAGTATTCAGAACTGATTGCACGCCAGCAGTCTCACAGTGAATCTAAAAGATACGCTATTGAAAATTCTCGTGCAGAATCCTATAAAAAGAATCCTACCTTCGGGTTCTTGCGCACATGTTCATGTACGCAGAACTTTACTGATATATCAATCTACATAGGTTCCTAGATTAAATCGAATATACAGTTAAAACCCGAAAATGTATAGAACTATACATAGGAACCTATGTGGAAAACACATTACAAAAAATGTCGGTAAGGTACGGGTCAGATAAATTGTACATGCCCTTAAAAGATAATGAGAACTAAAGCTTCCTTGTTGTAAAATAGTCTCTTCAACATAATTGAATTTATATCAATCATTAAACTTAAATTATTTCTTGACTACAGGACCCTGCATATTCATTGAACCAACGACGGAGAATCTTAAAATAACACTGGGCTTGATTCCCACATCATAAAAACTCTCATTTATGCCACGCGAATACAAACTGGCTGGCATAGTGAATTTCACTCCGCCGATACAAATAAAAAGCAGTGTATCAACAGAAGATGGATTCATTGGACATTACACAGCTATTTCGTACAGAAACAATTTAAAATGGGTTAAATACGACGACCAAGGACCCAAAACCTCCTCCGTTCCTCCTGACACTATTGCATGTCCTGCTTTAATAATTTACACTTGCTAAGTTTGAATATTAAACAGTTAAGATTTAGAGCCTCAAAATCGAAGTTGGTATTTTTAACAAGGGCAAAAATCAGAAACTCTATTAACACTGTAAAATAATTTTAAAAAATTTGTTAACAAAGTCATATCTGCTTGATATGACGGTGTTGTTTCTCAACGTTCAGGGTTGAAGCCCAATAATCGGAATTGGTATTTTTGAGGAACCCCAAAATCAGAGACTCTGATGATACTGGAAAATTCCAAAAAAGATTATTTTTTGACAAAGTCGTATCTGCGTGGTATCAAGGTGTTGATTCTTAACATTAAAGGTTTGAGCCCAAAAATCAGAGCATTTTCTGAAACAAAATTTTTTCGACAAAGTCTCATCTGCTATGAATTTAAAAAAAAACAATTTTTTTCACCGCATTCACTAAATGAGTGTGTAAAGTCTACTAAATCAGTTAGTGAGGATAGTATGGTTCGATTCCTACAAGAGCGAAAAAAAGGTCTTTTCAGAAATTACAAACTTTCAATTTATAATCTGCGATATCTCAATTTCGTGAAGCAAAAAAATCGCGAATCTAATATTCCAGTACCTCAATAATGATCTGGAACTCTCGAAGCTCAAATTCCGTTTCAACTTCCTTATAATAATAAACGATAGTTACATCATTTGAATAAATATTTGCAGCTAAATCTAGTATATACAAAATTGTTAACTGTAATGATGTACACACTAATGATGAAAAGTATTGTTTAGGACACTTGAACTTCAGCAGATTGTACAGTGAATCATCATGCCTGAATCATCTTCATATTGTTTAAACTTGTTTTTATATTTTCAGGAAATTTTCGGTTACGAGATGTTGATACTGTCACTCAGGGGCGACAGGGATGAAATTTATATTGGCCATCGCAAAGCAAAGAAGGGCAGAAGTCTCAAACTAACAGTGTTTCCTGCATATTATTATTTTTGACGCGCTTTATATAAGTATATGTAAGTTCCACTGCATAAATTTACTTGGAAGGTAGTTTTTGAGAGAAGTCATGAAAGGGTTGAATTTTCAAGTGGCAAATAATTAAGTTAGAGTTCTGAATCATCTTTACGTTATTCAAGGTTGTTTTTACACATTTAGAACATTTTTGGTCCCGGGAGGCAGGTATGTATGACTTAGGGGTAGTTTTTTGGGACACGAATCATATGTCATCGCAGAGCAAAAAAAGTGCAAAGAATCACCGCCAACTGTGTTTGATGAATATGATTGTTTCTGATGCGTTTTGTAAGAATATGTAAGTTCCGCTTCATGAATTTACGTGGAAGGGTAGTTTTTGGGAAAAATTATTAAAGGGGTAAATTTCCAAGTGTTGAATAATTAAGTTAGAGTTCTGAATCATCTTTACATTATTCAAGATGGTTTTCAAACTATTAGAACATTTTTCGTCACGAGCGGTAGGTATGTATGATCTAGGGGTAGTTTTTTGAGACACGTATTATATGTATTCGGAGAGCAAAAGAAGAGCGAAAAATTCCCGAAAAGTGTGTTCTATGAATATCATTGTTTCTGATGAGTTTTGTAAGTATACGTAAGTTCCGCTACAAAAATTTACGTGGAAGGGTAGTTTTTGAGAGAAATCATGGAAGGGTTGAATTTTCAAGTGGTAAATAATTAATTTAGAGTCCAGAATCATCCTTACGTTATTCAAGGTGGTTTTTACACTTTCAGAACATTTTTGGTCACGGGGGGCACGTATGTATGACTCAGGGGTAGTTTTTTGAGACACGTATTATATGTTAACGGAGAGCAAAAAACGAGCAAAAAATTCCCGAAATGTGTGTTCCATGAATATCATTATTTCTGATGAGTTTTGTAAGTATATGTAAGTTTCGCTACATAAATTTACGTGGAAGGGTAGTTTTTGAGAGAAATCATGAAAGGGGTAAATTTTCAAGTGGTAAATAATTAATTTAGAGTTCTGAATCATCTATACGTTATTCAAGGATGTTTTTACACATTTAGAACATTTTTGGTCACGGGGGGTAGGTATGTATGACTCAGGGGTAGTTTTTTAAGACACGTATTATATGTAATCAGAGAGCAAAAAAAGAGCGAAAAATTCCCAAAAAGTGTGTTCTATGAGTATCATTGTTTCTGATGAGTTTTGTAAGTATATGTAAGTTCCGCTACATAAATTTACGTAGAAGGGTAGTTTTTGAGAGAAATCATGAGCGGGGTGAATGTTCAAGTGGTAAATAATTAATTCAGAGTTCTGAATCATCTATACGTTATTCAAGGATGTTTTTACACATTTAGAACATTTTTGGTCACGGGGGGTAGGTATGTATGACTCAGGGGTGGTTTTTTAAGACACGTATGATATGTAATCGGAGAGAAAAAAAAGAGCAAAAAATTCCCAAAAAGGTTGTTCTATGAATATCACTGTTTCTGATGAGTTTTGTAAGTATATGTAAGTTCCGCTACATAAATTTACGTGGAAAGGTAGTTTTTGAGAGAAATCATGAAAGGGGTACATTTTCAAGTGGTAAATAATTAATTTAGAGTCCAGAATCATCCTTACGTTATTCAAGGTGGTTTTTAAACTTTCAGAACATTTTTGGTCACGGGGGGCGCGTATGTATGACTTAAGGGGTAGTTTTATGGGACACGTACTCTATGTCATCGGAGAGCAAAAAAAGATCAAAGAATTATCGCGAACCGTGCTTCATGAATATTATTGTTTTTGATACGTTTAATAAGTATATGTAAGTTTCGCTACAGAATTTTACGTGGAAGGGTAGTTTTTGGGAACAAGTATAGAAGGGGTAAATTTCCAAGTGTTGAATAATTAAATTGGAGTTCTGAATCATCTTTACATCATTCAAGATGGTTTTTAAACTTTTAGAACATTTTTGGTCACGAGCGGTAGGTATGCATGACTTAGGGGTAGTTTTTTGAGACACGTATTATATGTAATCGGAGAGCAAAAAAAGAGCAAAAAATTCACGAAAAGTGTCTTCTATGAATATCATTGTTTCTAATGTGTTTTGTAAGTATACGCAAGTTCCGCTACATAAATTTACGTGGAAGGGTGGTTTTTGGGAAAAATTATAAAAGGGGTAAATTTCCAAGTGTTAAATAATTAAGTTAGAGTCCAGAATCATCCTTACGTTACTCAACTTGGTTTTAGCACTTTCGGAACGTTTTTGGTCACGGGGGGCACGTGTGTATGACTTAGGGGTAGTTTTTTGGGACACGCATTATATGTCATGGAGAGCAAAAAAAGAGGAAAAAATTCCCGAAAATTGTGTTTCATGAATATCATTGTGTCTGATGCTTTTTGTAAGTATATGTAAATTCAGCTACATAAATTTACGTGGAAGGGTAGTTTTTGAGAGAAATCATGAAACGGTTGAATTTTCAAGTGGTAAATAATTAATTTAGAGTTCTGAATCATCCTTACGTTATTCAAGGTGGTTTTTACACTTTTAGAACATCTTTGGTCACGAGGGGTAGGTATGTATGACTTAGGGGTAGCTTTTTGGGACACTTATTATGTGTTATCGGAGAGCAAAAAAAGAGCAAAAAATTCCCGTAAACTGTGTTCTATGAATATCATTGTTTCTGATGCGTTTTGTAAGTATATGTAAGTTCCGCTACATAAATTTACGTGGAAGGGTAGTTTTTGAGAAAATATATAAAAGGGGTGAATTTCCAAGTGTTAAGTAATTAAGTTAGAGTTCTGGATCATCTTTACATTATTCAAGACGGGTTTCAAACTTTTAGAACATTTTTGGTCACGAGCGGTAGGTATGTATGACTTAGAGGTAGTTTTTTGAGACACGTATTATATGTAATCGGAGAGCAAAAAAAAAGCAAAAAAATCTACCCTAATCGTTTTTTTCATTATAATATTTTTTAGTTTGTTTTCATAGGTGGCGGTGCTGAGTGGACGTTGTGCTAGCGCCGCCACCCTTATTTTGGAAGTTTTAAGAGCAAAAAAAATTTTTTTTAGCATAAAATTTGCAAAAAAAAAGCAAAAAAATATGGCGTTTCCCATTTTTCATTTTGCCTTGGGTGCGGCGCTGAGTTGACGGACCTGCTCAAGCCAATACAATACCCCACGTTCCTAATCAAAATGTCCCTTTGAGTAACAGGACGAAAATGAAATGTCATAAATGTGGCATCCTAGGACACTTAATAAATCAAAGTTATACGAAAACCCAAAAATTTCGGCAGGGTATGAACGCAACAAGGCCACCTCAAGTATACTGCACCAGCGAGCAACACGAGGAATTTCTAAGCAATCAGGAATTCCCGATGGAGGAAATGCAACAAATGGAAACAAATTTACAACAAGCAGAGTCTCTAACGTTCATGGACGATTACAATCAGTCGCCGGAAAGCGGCACGGACGAGAATACAGGCTATTAGTAGACTGAGGCTCATCCATTAATCTCATGAAGGAAGACTATATCCCAATAGAATGCAAACCATTTAGAATGAAAAAAAAATTTCAGCGTGGGCAATGATAAACATCAAAGCCACCTAGCAAGAGACATTGAATATTAGGGAAAAGACATTTATTCCACATTGTTCCTGACAAACTTCCCTCTATCTGAAGAAGGAATAATTGGACTGCCTTTTTTTCAAATATAACAAGTACTATTTAACAGATAAATGGTTATATTTAGATGGTAAAAAGATATTGTTACACGACGACGGATATTTTATTGAAAGGAACGTTATGAGAATCTGCTATATCTCGACAGAAGAAACAGATAAAGATGTGTGGATAGAAAACCAAGAAAAAATCCCGGATGGACTATACAGATGCAAAAATAATCTAATCAAACTACCTTATTTTAATTATAAAAATGAACCAGTAAGATTACCAGAGAAAATATCTTTTGACATTGTCGCTAACATCAAATCGCGCGAAGTAATTCAGTCTAAAAATGGAGGAGGAGTACCCTTCAACCACGAGAGAATTAAATACACGCCTAGATCACGTCGAAGACTTCATCCGAGAATCTATTTGAGAAGTTGTTACCAAATACAACACCGTGTTTACATTAGAAGAAGATCCCTTACTATGCACAACCCTCACTGAACACGCGATAACATTACAATCAGGAAAAACAGTTAACATCAGAATCTACAAACATCCTGAAGCTCATAGAAACTTTGTCAAAGAGCACGTACAGAATCTTCTGGAACAACAGATAATAAGAAACTCAAATTCACCTTTTAACTCTCCAATTTGAGTGGTCCCTAAGAGAAAAGATAAATTAAGAATGGTAGTCGATTATCGCAAGATAAACGAAGATACTGATCAGGATGCATATCCATTACCCGTCATCGATGACATTCTTGATCACCTAGGAAAAACGAAATTTTTCTCAGCCTTTGACCTATGTTGAGATTTTCACCAAATACCGATGGCTGAAGAATCCAAAAAATATACAGCCTTCCCGATAGCCCAAGGTCACTTTGAATTCAACAGAATGCCATTTGGACTGAAAAATGCACTGGCCACATTTCAACTTATGATGGACAGTGCATTTCGAGGACTCGTAGGGAAACAATGCTTCGTCTATATTGACAATATAGTCGTCTTTGGAGACACCATAAAAGAACATAATAAAAACCTTATTGACATTTTTCAAGGAATAAAAGAATTATGATTAAAGTTAGAACCAGAAAACCTCATTACTAAAGACGGTGTAAAACCTAATCCCGCAAAAATCGAAGCCGTTAAAAATTTCAGAAAACCTAGTAACGTTAAAGAAGTACAATACTTTTTAGGTCTTGCAGGATACTACAGGAAAGCCTTTGACATTCTGAAAGAATCATTATGTTCAACAACCGTGCTTCAATACCGTAACTTCAACGACACTTTTACCCTGACAACGGATGCATCAAAAGTTGGCATTGGGGCAGTGCTCAGCCGAAAAGGAGGTATAAGCTATAGTATGGGCTACAAAAAGACTGCGACAATATTTATTAGGAAGGAAATTTATAATTCAGACCGACCATAAAGCATTGAAATGGCTCGACAATGTCAAGGACCCTTCCTCAAAACTCCTGAGATGGCGATTGAGGCTTGAAGACTGTAAATATATAGTCGAGTATGTGAAAGGAAACGAAAATAAGGCCGCAGATTGTCTATCAAGACTTTTTCCAATCCAAAAATCGGATCCCTTAGAAAAATCACCAGGAGACAATAAAGGAGATTCAGATGAAGAAATTGAAACCGGAGAAGAAGCATTACCCGAAATCGAATCCACAAACAACCATGAGGAACAAGACCTAGATGAAGCGCCGCCTAGAGGAGAAAAAATAGAATTAAGTTACCCGCTCGAAGAATGCGTGAACCATCAGTGGAAGAAGAAGCAATCAATCCACTACCTGAAATTGGACCTATCCCCGAATGGAATGAAGGATTAGTGGACGAATACTTCAATTGGAAAACTAAGAAAACAACACCAAGAGCTACTCGGAAACCTAATGCAGGAGGAAAGCTGTGGAAGAAAATACAAAAAAGAGACACAAAAGACATCAACACTGTTCAACTTCCAACATATGACGAGAAAAAATGGCTTACCATCCTGGAGGAAGTTACGCCAGCTGTAATCACAGAAAAGTTAGACCATAATAATTATGTAATTCTACTAAATGACTAAAGAAGCTGTATCCACGCTAACCAGTTAATGCCTTACTTCTAGCATGGGCACCATGATTCTACTTTTGGCAGCGGTGCTTGGGGCTCTGAGCACTCGAGTAAACATCAAAGAATTGAAAGGAAACATTTATAAGGAAGAAATAGGATCAGCTTATTTGTTCGACGTAGAGTGGATCCTCCTAATTAATATCAACCTCACAGGCACGCACGATAGGGTTAACTCAATACAGCGAATCTTAGAATGGATCAGAGTTAACTGCAATCACTGCCCCGAAGATTTTGAAATTAGAACATTCACTTCCCGCTTCAATAGGTTGAAAACAAAAGAAATATTATTGCATAATGTTCTAGGAAAACGTCGTTACAAGCGCAGACTGTTTAATTTCGTAGGCGATGCGTCGAAGACACTATTTGGAACATTAGACGATAGTGACCTGCAGTTGATAAATAAAAAATTTGACCAAATATTTAATGACAACAAAATTATAGCACAGACCATGAAGAATCATACCAAAATTATTGAACTACTACTTGATTCTTCTTCTCAAGACTATAAAAACACAAATCAAAATTTAGCCCGTGAAAGTGAATTTCTGAATCATATTAGAGAAAAAATAAACAATAAGACTCAAAGTATATTAATAATAGTAGGAATTCTGATCGACGAATTAAATGAAGATCTTGATACAGCAATAAATGCCATAAATTTTGGAAAACATGGTATTGCACACCCACAAATTTTACCGCCTAAGATGTTGAAAGAAACACTTACAGAATTCGAAGTTACGTATAAAACGCGATACCATATACGCTTGTAGGATACCTCTGTGACTTTGACAACAGCGCCATCTGACACGCGAACTATTGGGTATCTGGAAGTTCTTTGAGCAATGTTTATGAAAAAAAGCAATGATTATCAATTCATTTCGATCCAAAATATTAATCTTTTATTTCAAATTAATTTTTTACTATGAGATTTTCCGTTAATATTGAATTTAAATTGAAATTCCTTCCCAATAGTTCCAAATTGGTGGCGCTGTCGTAGCTACCCAACAGGCGTATTGATAACAAGGAAGAAAAAATCCAGCACATCATGGACTCTTCTACTATCAACATTTCCATCATCAAGAATCAACTCGTGTATATTATTAGAATCCCTGTCATAAACAAAGAGGAAATGAAAATCCTTAGAATAATCCCTATACCTGAAAAGCTAGATACCGGATATGTTAGCATTATCCCTGAACATGAATTATTATTAGTTAACCAAGGTAGCTTTTCTCCGATTGACAAAGACGATTTAGACAAGCGTAAATAATGGATTGACGAATATAGGATTTGTCAAAGACAGCAACCTGACTTTTCACTTTCTGCTACAGACAACTGCTATTCGGACTCAATTAAAAATATGCAGATACATTGCGTTACTTCAACTTTTGTGCTCAGTAAAGAAAGCTTTATTAAAGCAAGCAACGGTTACATTATAATATTAATAGCAAAAACCTCTATCGATTTTATTTGCGTAAATGAAGTATATAACTTGAAACTAATTGGAACTTTCTTGATAACAGGAGATAAATGTAAAGTAATGACGGAAAATATCAGACTACCTTTAAATTCAAGCGAAAATATCACTAGGAGTTATGACATAAAAATAAACTACGTTAATAATTTTAGAGATGAAGAAATTCAATTGTTAAACGATAAGTTAGTTAAACTTCCCAGTATTCTTGACATAAATCAATTTCGAAGCGCTAGAATCAGTCTCGATGAAAGCAATAGCCTCCTGGATGATATAAAAAGCTGGTAAAGAATTAAAACTTGACCGAAAATGCTAAATGACTTCGCTTCAGTACATAGGTTACGCATCTATGGCCCTTGTATCACTATATGTATTACATAGAACTAAATGTATACACGGAACTATCGACGTATTGAAACATTGTTTCGGAAATTGCTATAATAATTGTAGCTTTGGTAATAGAGCCACTACACAGCACGTTAGCATTCAAAATGCCATACCTATGTTGCAACGAGGCATTGACAATGAAAATTTTGTAATGGAAACTAATCGTGCCAATTGTGTAACGGAATCCAATAATGCGAATTTTGAAATAGAAACTAATGATACAAATTTTGTAGTAGAAACTAGGCCCGTGAGGATCAGGAGAAAATAGACATTTTTAGAGGACTAAAAACGCCTGGAAAAAAAAAATTTTTCCTTAACGCCTGGCGACTAAGTCGCCAGGAAGTTATCCCCAAAATATGCAGGCCCGTTCAGAGTTGTAAAAGTCATTAGTCCGGCAGTTTATGAAATCCAGGGTGAGTCCGGAATAATCGAGAAAGCTCATGTTAAGGACTTGAAACATTATTGGTCCATTAATCCAGACGCAATAAAGGAGAAACTTTCTTCGCAACTTGAAAATGAGGAAGAGGGTGCCCAAGTTTCGCCCGGAGACGGCTCAAGTTCTGAGGAGTCTCAGAGGTCACTTTTTTTTATTTTTCAAAAAATTCAAAAAGTTGTTACGAAATATTGTAGGCTGTTCAAAAAGAAACATTTTTCTCCTCTTGACTTTTGTTCATATCGTGCGTTTTTCGGCATAACATGTTCATTTACGTTATTATTTTGTAATTTTGAAAATGCTATAACTCAAGTAATATTTTTTTTTATCCGAAAAAGTCATTAGGATAAATTCTTCGAGTTTTGGAGTTCTATGGATAGCCACACATAGAATTTTTGAATTTTGAAAAAAATGGTCTCAACAATTTTCAAAATCCGCTAACTTTTTGAATTTTGATCAAAATTAGCTGGTTAACGAACTTGTTCTTTCTTTTCAGGCCCTAAAAAAGTTTGCCAAAGCACAACCCAATCTGATTTTTTTTCGAAAGTTATCGTGCCTACAGACAGACAGACAGACAGGCAGGCAGACTACAGACTACAGACAGACAGACACCTTGGTGAAAACCTTTTTTTTTAGCTCAGGGGGTCTCAAAACGTGGAGATTTGATGAAAACCGACCAAGTCAAATTTTACATAAAACCAATACCTTCTCATTAGAATGAGAATGTACAAATATAAATCCATCTTATCGTTTTCAAAGCCGTAAATTGAACAATGAATCAATACATTTATAAATTATCTAAATTATATAATTTGAAGCACTTTTAAGCTAGAAACATTTAAGAGTTGAACGATTAACATTCTTTTTAAGTAAACACTTTTCAAATTCAAGTTTAAATTAGAAAGTACATCATATTTTCAGTAGTTTCAAATAAATATTAATGACTGATTGAATTTCTGTTCAATTCTTATTCATACATAAAAATTTTTTTTTGCTTCGAAATATTTTTAAATATTCCCTGTAAATTATCATGAAAAAATTTGATTATCTTAAAATCTACATCTTGTTTAAAATTTTCTGAAATCTTTTCAAATTTTAAATTTGAAATCTTACGAAATGTTTTCTTACAATTAATTTTTCAAAATAAAACATAATTTTCCATTTCCCTGGGAATCTCGAAAACTTTTTACATTCTCATTCTAATGAGAAGGTATTGGTTTTATGTAAAATTTGACCTGGTCGGTTTTCATCAAATCTCCACGTTTTGAGACCCCCTGAGCTAGAAAAAAAGGTTTTTACCAAGGTGTCTGTCTGTCTGTAGTATGTCTGTCTGTCTGTCTGTCAGTCAGTCTGTCTGTCTGTCTGTCTGTAGGCACGATAACATTCGAAAAAATAATCAGATTGGGTTGTGCTTTGGCACACTTTTTTAGGGCCTAAAAAGAAAGAGGAAGTTCGTTAACCAGCTAATTTTGATCAAAATTCAAAAAGTTAGCGCATTTTGAAAATTTTTGAGACTATTTTTTTCGAAATTCAGAAATTCTATGTACGGTTATTCATAGTACTCCAAAACTCGAACAATTTATCCTAATGACTTTTTCGGATAAAAAGAAAATTACAGGAGTTATAGCATTTTCAAAATTACAAAAAACAAACGTAAATGAACATTTTATGCCGAAAAACGCACGATATGAAAAAAAGTCAGAAGGAGAAAAATTTTTCTTTTTGAACACCCTACAATATTTTCGTAACAACTTTTTGAATTCTTTGAAAAATAAAAAATCCAAATCTTGATCACACAAAAAAATAATGAAAAATCAATCATTTCATTTTGCTGTCAAACTATGCAAGATACGACCAAAGATGAATGGAACAAAATTATGCACCCAAAAAAGATCTCCAAATTTTTTCATTATTCACTTTTTGATATGATGCGTAGTTTTTGTTTTATTCGTAAAACACAGCATTGGAAATAGTAAAATTAAATTTTTAGACGAATAACACAAGCTACGAGAGAAATGACAGAGACAAAATTTGTTCATCCAAAGAAGAAGTACAAATTTGTTACAAATCATGTTCTGATAGGATGCGTAGTTTTTGTTTTATTCGCGACTTTATCATTTCTATCATACGGTGCACAGAACCGAGCGTGGAACGCAAGGTTCAAATTATTTCCAAATCACATATCGAGCGCGAAGCGCGAGTGCCTGGATGAGAATGTGTTCCTTAAGGTCGATAGAACCTTGAGTAAATAAATTTCCATTTCATTCTAAAATAAAAACAAATTTAACAATCACTTCACACGTAGAGGTTTTGATAATTTTATAATATTTAAAAATAAGCTTTTTTTCCATCAAAGTCGAACACGAAGTTCAAAAATCTAGAGAAACCGAGCGTGAAGCGCGATGTAGATACGTCCGAGCGCGTAGCGGGAGGTGTATACATAATCGAGCGCGAAGCGCGAAATAAATATATGATCGAGCGCTAACATTTTTGCAAGAGTATTAATAATTTTTATTTCGAAACGCTGTATATTTTGAGGGTAATCTATGATTAAAGGCAGTAATAATTACACTTTTTTGTATAGAAAGAATTAATTAAAATACAAATATTTTACTTAATTATTTGAAACTTAATATTTATTTTTGATTCAAACATATACACTTTGGTTTTAACCTCTAATGTTAATTTCTTTTTTGTAAGGGTTTAGCTGATAAATCTTGGTATTTCCTTTATAAAAGATATGTTCACATATTATTTCACTTTCCTGGAAATCATTTATCATTTAATTATGTCTCTTTCCAAAATTTTTGCAAGAGTATAATTAATTATAATTCCGAAACGCTGTATATTTTGAGGTCAAGCTGTCATTGCACGTTGCGTTTCCACACATCACTCTGTTACAAGCATGTGATTACTCTGGCGGGATAATGTTACCTGCTCCGCTTATAACATGTTATTGCTTTGAGTGGGAAATATGTTGTCACTGGGCGACCATCGGGGAAGTCACTAGTGACTGGTTTTCTGAATCTTGTTACAAGTATGTAACTACTCAGACTCGTAACTGTGTTAGTTGGGAGAGTACTATTTCAAAAATTTGTCCTGATTTTGAAGTTGTACACAAGAAGCTAATTTATAAGAGTCCCGGATAAAAAAATGTTGTATGTGATTGATCTAGGAAAACATCTGGGAAATCGTATAGGTGTCGTCTCTCAGATAGTGTAATAAAAGTATGGTATATGAGACTTAAATTATGCATGGAGGATGTATAGCTTAAATATAGCTGAAGTATAACAAGGTATAGTCGAAGTATAGTAAGAGTATAGCTAAGGTATATCTTAGAAGTATAGCTAAAGTATAGCTGAAGAATAGCTGATGTATAGCTAATGTATATCTGTAAAGTATGTAGCTCAAGTATTTCAGGAGTATACATCAAGTATGCCTAAAGTATAGGAAAAGTATGGCTATAGTGGTATGGCTATGAAGGTATAGGTAAAGAACGAAAACATCTTCCATTAAATTATTCAGATTCGGTGAAATCTATTCAGATTAGAATGAGTCACTAGAAATTTCGCAGGTCAATGAGACGCAGATTCGCGTCCGCTGTGGATATAGGAGAAACGAGAAATTATCTGCGTCGGCCTCGGTGGCGTAATTGATTAACGCTCCACTCATAGATAGTGGCGTTCCCGGTTCAAATCCAGGCTGGGGCAGATTTTTGCTCGTTTCACCAGAAAATTATTTGACCAGTAGATCGACAAAATTTAACATTAGAAAATTAATTGTATGTGATACTTTAGCCATACTCATGTATAGATTAAGTATATCCTATGCTGCAGCTATACTTAAGTATAGATGAAGTATATCCTATGCTACAGCTATACTTAAGTATAGATGAAGTATATCCTATACTTCAGCTATACTTAAGTATAGAGGAAGTATATCATATACTTCATATGTACTTTAGCTATAGGGTAAGGAGGGGCAGCGCCAACCAGTTAACAGTCAATGATTTTTTTAAAGTTAATAAGATGTGTAACTGATCCACTTTTTTTCATTTCGAGTCCTACATTATTGTATATCATATTTCTATAACTATTAATTACATTAATGAAACAATGATTCAATAATTAAATTATTTCAAACAAGCTGTATTTGGCCGGCTTTGCCCCACACCCGAGGGCAAAACTTACCGCAGCTTTTTATGAAAATGAAAACATCTGAAGATGGCAAAACATGATGGTTCGCTTCTGTGGTATTTTATATACTGGAAAAATTACCTTAAAACATTTCCAGCGAGAAGAATAAGTTATTTTTAATAAAAATAGTGATAGCTGCGATATAACCTCTTATGCGTTGACATTGCACTAGAGACGTACTACGCGCAAAGGTTTCTACCATACCAATACAAAACACCCGCTCTACCGACCGGATTTGAAATAATAATATTTAATAGTTTCTTAAATGTAGCCCAGAAGATAAGTGGATGTCCTACATTACCGATCACTTATCGACAAAACTTATGACACGTTCATAACCTAAGCACGTGTTAGCTATTATTTTGGCCATGCTTGCCCCACTGGTGAGGACTCATTTATTTACGATATTTTAAATATTTGGGACTTGAATTAGTTTCAACTATTATAATAAAACAATGTGATATTGTGTAATCTGTCAAAATATAAAATTTTCATACTGTAAGTATTGCCATTAATGTTGAAAACTTCATATTTCTGCTAGCGAATCTTCATTCTTTCGTTGTCAAAACTGTTTTCTGAATCATTTTTCTTTTACATCGTCAATTTTCAAGATTTTAGTACCTAACACTATCTCTATGATATAATAGATTTATTTAATGCAGAGTAATATTAAAATTGTTAAATAATAGCGATGTTATAAGCAAAGTCGCCTTTGCCCCACCGGCTGGCGCTGCCCCTCCTTACTTCATCTATGCTTCATCTATACTTCAGCTATACTATAGCTAGACTTTCGCTATACTATTTCAATATACTTGAAGTATGGGATCTTCTCATTTACCATACATGTTTTATACTTCTGAAAGTCAATGATTGATCAATCCCATACTTATAATTTTTACCCTTATAATTTTTACCCGGGGTTCTAATAACTGATTTGTAAAAGTAGAAGATTTGGCTCACTTAAAAATGTTTCGGAGCACATTTTTCTTTTCTGCAATTTAGTTTTATTCCACAATACGGAAGTTACATCCTTAGCTGCTGCTTCTTCCGATATTTCCAGTACTGGAGTTGTTATTCCTGCTGCACCGAGACACTGATGACGTTTTTGAAGAACACGTTGTTCGGTTGAAGGAGGGCGCATTATAGCAAAGAATAGTTCCGCCCGAATTACCTTAAAGTCCAAGAAGCGAGTAACTCTTAAATTCTTCAAGAATGTGATCAGTGTTCTGTCCGAGTAAAAATTATAGATATGCGGGAGTGATCAGTCATTGACTTTCCAAAGTATAAAAAATGTATGCTAAACCAGACAATCTTATACTTCATGTATATTGAAATAGTATAGATAAAGTATAGATAAGTATAGCTGAAGTATGGCTGAAGTATGACTGAAGTATAGCCGAAGTATAGCTGAAGTATAGCTGAAGTATAGCTAAAGTATAGCTGAAGTATGGGATATACTTTATTTATATTTACCTAAGTAAATATGGCTATACACTCAGAAAAATGTTTTCTTTGAATCAAATAAATGTTTCCTCTGATATAGTGTCAAACAAATATTTGCTTGATTCGAATAAAATTGATTTGATTCAAAGACAACATGGCTTATCTCAAACAAATTTTATTTAAATCACACAAACTCTATCTTTGATTTAGGATCAAACAAATGTTTGTTTGATTCGAAAAAACATTTTTCTGAGTGTACTTCATCCAGGGCCGCATTTAAGGTTGTGCGGGCCCCAGGGCCGGTTAGAATGTGGGGGCCCTTAAAGGTGACCAGGGACTGGCTTCTAAAAAAAAAGAAAAAGGTCATCGAAGTAGGAGCCGATGGAGAAGCGTGTGCATGGAAAATTTTCAATCGTTTCCACATTGGTGGGGGCCCTGGGGTCATGGCCCCGCTGGCCCTTGTACTAAATGCGGCCCTGACTTCATCTATACTAAGGTATATCTGAAGTATAGATTATACGTAATTTATACTTAAGTATGATGAAAGTATCGGACATGGAATTGCACTAATTTGTTCTTCGAGATATCCAAGCAACGGGATAAAACATAATGTATTATAAATAACAGCTCATCCAAAAATTTTAAACTTTCGCAATGGACATCATATATATGATTCTCATATCATATATATTGGTAAGAGAACCAAAATCTTTGATTCCTAAACATAATATTAATAGAATAAAAAGATTTACTCAAATTGTTACTCAGGTGAAATGTTTAATGTTAGGTTTTGCATAATATAAAGTTAAAAAATTTATCTTACAATTAACATTTTACTTATTTTAGAAGTTACAAACAATATTCTTTGACATCGTCAAAATCATAATTCTGGATCTCTATTTGCATGTATCTCAGATATCCGACTATCTCCAATCAACAATAATATAGCTATACCTACTATAGCCATACTTTTCCTATACTTTATACATAATCTACATACTTGAGCTGTACTTAAGAGATATACGTCAGATATAATTTGACTGAACATCAGCTACACTTTGTCTATACTTTAGTTATACTGCAGCTATACTTCTCAGATGTACTTTAGCAATACTTTCCTTATACCTCAACCATACATCGTTATAATTGAGCTATATTTGAGCTATATATCCACTGTACACCATTCAAATATACATGAATATCGATTTAAAAATTTCAGATCCGTGTTTCCCGCAAAAAATCCCATCGAGATCGATATTTGAAAATTATATTAATCAAAAATAAGAGTCAACAATTTTAACATAAAAAATCGATATGTCGAAAACTATTTAAGATATCGATTTGACAATTTTAGATCCGTGTTTCTCGCAAAAAAATCCCATCGAAATCGATATTTAGAAATTATATTAATCACAATTAAAAGTCAATAATTTTAACATAAAAAAATCGATATATCGAAAACTATACGAGATATCGATTCAACAATTATAGATCCGTGTTTCTCGCAGAAAATCTCACCGAAATCGATATTTGGAAATTATATTAATCAAAAGTAAAAGTCAATAATTTTAACATAATGAAATCGATATCTCGAAAACTATGTGAGATATCGATTTGAAAATTTCTGAGTCGTGTTTCTCGCCAAAAATCCTACAGGAATCCACATAAAAACTTTTCCGCCACGGATATCGTAATCTCCCCGAGAACCGGGACTGTCGAATGGTGCTATCGACCTCTCCGGCGATTCCTATTACAACGAAATACAGTAATTTCTTTGTCGTGATATTGACCCTGGCATTGATCCCAGGCTCGAGCACACAGCTAGCAGAGTTCTATAAGCGTGTGTACACGCAACGTGGTGCGTAAGCAGTAGGATGTCGTGAAGGTGGAGCTGGGTCGCCGTCGTTACGTCGCTGGGAAGGGGTAGACCGACCTTGGAGCGACCCCAACCAAGGTCGCAGACGCAGACGTCCTTCTAAGCCCCACCTTGCCGGTCGACCCCTTATCAAGCTCCGGCTGCCTCCCCGCCTCAGACTTTCATATAACCTCCCTTCGCCCATCACCCTCCGGGCACCCTGTCGTTTGCGACGCGCAGACTACATTCAGAGTGGAACATTTTTTAATAGATATTGAAAAGCTTAAGAAGTATATTACTAACCATTTTCTAAAAAACTATTTACTGAAGAAAAACTCATGAAAACGATTATTTAAAAGAGCAAGCCTTTTTTCTATTGTTTGAAAATAGTCTTAAAGATTTTAAAAAATTACTTCAGAGGTAAAGTATGTCTAATTGGGTGCAAATCAAGGGATAAATCACAAAAAGAAAAAAATTTCCTTTTTATGAAAGATGGGTGTAGCGAATTTTTTCTTTGTTACATGAAAAAAGTCTTAATGCATACCAGAAACAAGAACAGGAAAACAGTAGGAATGCCAGTACTTTCGGTCGAGCTCAATGATAACCGTGATGGATCTTATCATTTGGGATAGCGACGTATAGATATAAATATATAGAATATTTAAATTTAATATCTTACAGATCGCTATATCACATAGTTAAGCTTACAAGATATACTTATTCTCAGTGCGATGTTTTTTTGTTCCCCTCTTGCTAAGAGAGTTGAGATTCTGAAAAAGTAAAACAGAAATCTGACACAGATTTAAAATCTTTACAATTTTGGGAAATGGGTAATCGAGGTTTGAACAGCTAGGATGATTTCAATATTGAAAAAACTATTTTTTCAAACTATTAGAATCCCTCTTTCTTGCTCTCCAAAAAGTTGACGTCTCGTGAAATCTGGCTGAAATAACATATCCTTACGAAAAGTGGACTTTCTGTGGCATGTGCCATATAGTTCAAGCAGATTTTTAAATCGACTAGAAACTCACGCGTGCACTTGCAGCGCACGCCTTCGTCACATTCCGCCTACGGGAGTTTTGAAAATGTTATCTTAAATCATCGCAAGAGTACTTTCAAAATAAGTTGACCACTTTAGGTTCCCGCCATTTGCCACTTTTTTTAATTTTGTGAGACTCCGTTTAGAAAATATAAACAAAAAGTACGCAAAATGTCTTGTCACCCACTGTACCAAACTGCAAATTCAAAATGAAATAAGGCTGAATTATGTTGAAAACATTTTTTAAGGTTTGAGATTAACAGATAATATAACCCATATTCATCAAGCCAACAAGGTCATCCTTTTTGGTTGAAAATTCAAGTATTTTTTGAAAATTCGCCTCTTCAATTTAATAATTAATCAATTTTAGTAAATAAGCAAATTTTTGTTCAAAAATTCAACAATTTGGTTAGAAAGTCATATTTTTTCATTTAAAATTCAATTGTTCTGTTGAA
>CAKNXH010065233.1:0-12100 GCA_932178445.1 Andricus quercusramuli | reverse complement strand
ATATATATATATATATATATATATATATATATATATATATATTCTCGGGTACCGGGCGACCTCTCAGAGTATTCAGCCTTATCCTTGCGAACGGGGTTCTACAAGGATGGACGAACCCTTTTCCCTAGCTGCTCGTGGGAACAACAATGACAACACCAAACATAGTTGTAGTAAATGAGGTTAAAAACAGTCGAACGCGCAGGGCTCCCGACAATGGGTCGGACAACAATGCCGACTACCCTAGAGTTGGGGGAGCCAATCAGGACAGAGTTAATGCGATTGACCGGCAGAGTCGCATTAATTTTGAGTGGACGAATCGACTCGGGGACGACCTGCTGGAGTGCTATCATGCCAGTATGGCCCCTGAACGAAAAGGTTACATGGCGCGACTGCATACTCTGTGGTGCGAGAAACACCCAGAGATCTCGGATTTTTCGCAGAATCGTCTGCGAAACCGTGTCGAAGGCCTCCGGAAAAGGGCTATATAAGCGGAGCGCCTACTCAACCACAGCCAGAATAAGCCGGCAACAGAGAAAGAGAGGCGAAACTGAGACCATCTTCGAACAGGCATCCAATAGAGGAAGAACGATGCTTCAGGACCGTAAAACAGAAACAAAGGTTGATCATAAGACCAAAAGACGAATGCATCAACTCAGCAGAAAGATAGGCGGGGCAAGACAGTACGCGTCACGCATTCAGTGTGTAATTGATTACCTAACATCTGGCAGGACTTTGACGGCCAAGGTTCGACAGTTCGCGCGCGAACTGCGGATCCGTCGTCACACAATCAACAAGTCAAAGCTACTGACCATCAGGCAGCATATTGTTGACAGAATACGAGTACTATCTAACGCTAGGAGAAGTCTAGAGCGGAGAGAGAGGTGGGTCAGAGAAAAAAAAAAACAATTTTTATCTGACCCATCTAAACTCTTCCAAGACCCTCCAGTTACTGTCGACCATCCGCCCAAACCAGAGGAGGTCGGAGCATTTTGGAGAGAAGTCTAGGAAGTTCAACATCCACTTGAAGAAGGCTCAAAGAACATAAATAGCTTTAAGGAGCTGTGCAATGCCCTCATAACACCAGAGGAGGAATGCCCACCTATCACTAACGAGAAGGTGAAAAACGTATTAAGAGGCATGATTCAATTCAACCTCCCATAGACTTATCATCTGTCTGTTGGAAAGCTTGAAGGTTCATTCACACATCGTGAGGTGCATAGAGAGATTAATGCCGCTTTGGAAAACCAGATTTACTTTTTCATCAGGGAAACATCGTGTGATCACTAACAGTATCACCCTTCAGAGAGGCGTGTTTGAGGGCGATACCATGAGCCCTCTCCTCTTTTGCCTCACATTATTGCCACTATCTCTTGCACTTCGCCATTCTGAAGGGCACCACTGCGATAAACCTGGAAACCGAAAGAATAAGGCCACTCATCTATTTTACATGGATGATCTTAAGATCTATGCTAGAAATAAAGAGAAACTACATCTAGCTCTAAAAGTTGTGAAAGAGTACATTCAAGAAATTGGAATGGAGTTCAGGTTAAAGAAATGCGCCAAGGTTAATTTGAAGAAAGGAAAACTTAACGACATCTCCGAAGATCCTGAGCTCGTTGACCGAAGCGCTATACGACACCTTCGCGCTGGAGAGACCTATGCATACCTGGGCATGCCACAGAGCCGCATTCAGGACGTGACATCTATAAAGGATATCTCCGATGCAGATACAAACGTCTCATCCGACGGATACGGTCTTCCGAACTGTCGGCGGGGAACAAAGTATCTGCAACGAACATGCTTGCCGTATAGTAGTGATGGGTTTCGTGAGGGTATTTGCTACAAAATTGTATTCTGATTGGCTGCGACTGTGATTGCTTAATGCCTTTTCTGAAAATCCACTTACATTTTCTACCGAGCCCTCGACCGCGCTTTACCCAACTGATGAGTAACCTTCATCTAACGTTACATATATTTTACAATTACTGTAGTCCCTCTCATCTTGTCCCGATTCAGGAACCAAGACTTCTCGTACTGTCGATTATGAAGTAGGGGGGATGACCAATCAGAGCGTAGAATCAGGGCCGTTCTACGTTCCCGCACGTGCTTGCTTGCGTGTGTTAACGATATTACGCCACGTGCGTGTCAATGCAGGTGATACAAATTTGAAATATTGTTCGAGACAACATGAGAGGGGACAAGATGTTCGTGAATGAAGTATTATCGAATTTCGTTTTTCCAAACTAGAAATAAAACTTTATTTAAGTGGCCATTTGTCCTAAGTTTACCCAACTGAGTTGGGTAAAGTTTCTCGAAATATTTTTCCCAGTATTTGTTTTTTTTTCTGTATTCATACATGAAAAAGATTTAATTTACGATTAAAATGTTTGGTTGTATATAAAATATAACTTTTCACCATCATATCATATGCGTGTATTTGACAGAAGGTTAATGCGCTATAATCTGCGAATGTGCGAGATGGTACATTCGTCCAGCATTTTTGAATGCATGAAACATTTTTTATGTTTTTCGGACTCTAAATATACCACTGAAAAATTGTTGTCCACCCTGAAATAATTTCTAATTTGAATTCACGTTAATCAAGGGTGATAACCGCCGCCTAGTTTGAACGCAGTGTGTCTGGCTGCCCACCCGTTTCCTGTTTTCTGTTCAGTAGTGCTCTTTTTGATAAATATTTTGAGGAAAGTGTGCTTTGGATGCGCCCGATTGTTTTTATTATTATATCTTTCCGTATAGCTTGGGTGCCTGTCTGTAGTGTGATTTTCAGCATACACGAGCAAGTCTCTTCTCGCGCCAACGACGGCAATACGGTGAAAAAAATTCTAATTCAATCATCTCCAATATTTTCTCGGAAGACGGTGGAAGTAGCGCATGCGCTACTTCATTCAGTCTTGCAGGCAAAGAGGGATGCCGGTAGAGGAAATCGCCTGAAAAAAAATATGGAAAGGTAGATCAAAACGGAGAGGTAGACCTCGCCATAACATATCGTCAGGAAATGCCTGCAGTTTTCAAGGTAAGACAGCACATAAGCATGTCGGCAATATCATCGAATGTTTACTCGGGCTAGGGCTCATAGATGTAAGTAATTCAGACTATGTTACTCCTCATCCCTCTTGGTCTATTCGTACCGCGGCGAGTGAAGTTTTTCAGTTATTCCCCTTAGCTCTTATAATATTGTTGTTTTTACTGAGCCATGGCTTAATGATAAAATCGACACCACTGAGTTCGGATTTTTTGGCCTCGAATGCCCATGTCCGCGGTTTAAATTGCATCGGTCTCCCCACTTTTATAAAGACAATGGAGCACGTGTTTATGAAATTCTTAATCGATACCGTAACTCATATTATTGGCGTCGTTTATATTCCTCCAAATGCAGGTTCAGATAAATATGTCGAAATGTGTGTTATATTCGAGGATGTTATAAATTCATGTCCAGCTTCAACTGTGAATATTGTTGGGGATTTTAGCATGCCCTACGCGACATAGAATATAAATTCTAACCAGGGTCATAGATGTATCCCATATTTCGGTTCACCTCAGATGCATGTTTATATTTCTAACGCGATTTCTGATTCTGTTACGCACAGGTTAAAAGCATATTAAATACTCATGGGTGCCTTTTAGATTTACTATTTACCAACGCTCCACCTGACGAAATAACTATGGCGATCGACCTCCTTCTACCTATCGACAATGACCAACCGCTCCTGACGTTTGACCTGAATGTTCACAGAACAATCAGCGACTCGACTCTTCTTGATCACCCTCATATTCGTCGTAATTTGAAGGCAGCAAACACTGCAGCAATTAACCAGTTTCTTTTCAACGTCGACTGGAACTATTTGTTAGCTAACATGTCTGGGGATGAGGCTGTAGATACTATCCATGCATACATTGATACAGCGATGGAATACTTTGTACCCTTAAAAACAATCAAAACGACTAGCTTATCCCCCTGGTTCACCGGCACCATAAAACAGTTAGTCATACCTAAGAAAGTGACTCATTTAAATTATAAGCGGTCTCGTAGACTGCCTATCAACATTTTTAAGAACTAAGGGCGCAATGTGAGACCTAATATGTCTCTAGTTATAAAAATTCGATTGTTAAATCTGAGAATCCAATTATTGCAAACCGTAAACACTTCTGGAAATTTTATCAATTCCGTGAAGAAAACAAGTAATCTGCCTAATCACGTGTTCTTTGAAAATGATCACGCAGATACTAGTCAGTCTCTACTGCCCAACTCAGTCCAAATGACTCCATAGATTTTTCGTATGTATACATAAGTAAGGATGACATTTACTGGATATTATAAAAACTGCACGCTAATAAAGAGGCCGGGCGGGTACAGATGGGATACCCGCTTTCCTCATTAAGTCGTGTTACTCTTCGCTGATTCATCTGTTACATCTCATTTTTAATGAGTCTATTACCGAGGGTTATCGTCGGGATGTAAGAGACTATACGCCAATTCTTCCGTCGAAAATACAAAGATAAGTAAGTGACATTTTTATGAAAAAATGAGTTTTTGGTAACGTTGGATTCGTAAGAGAAAGCTGCGTCTAACTGTGTTAATACAAATTATTAATGCATAATATTTATTGCAAAAAACTATTATTTTTAAATGAAATTTGTGCAAGGCATGTGATACGTCATCAGTATACAAATAAAAAAGAACCTAAAGAACTTTGCGTCTTTTTTGCTCTGTCCATTTTCAAATAGAAATGGTTAGGAAAAAACAATTTGTTATTTCAAAATATGAAAAAGCAAATTATTTTTTATCACTTCTACTCACTTTTACTCAATTTTACACTTTCACTCACTTCACTCCCATCTGGATTGTATCGAAATTCAAAACGATCTCGATCGCCTTTATGAATGGTGCAATATGAATGGTTTACCAATTAATATGGTGCTGAACCTCTAAGACCTCTAAGCTTCGTCACAAGGAATTCCTTAAAATTTAGGAATCCCCTTACACTTTTTTGTACTTTTCGCTCGCTTGAAAAATATAATACTTATCGATAACGTGGGTTGAAGGCGACTTCAAACGCATCGTCGACGGATAAAGCCTATGAACTGCTACTGAATGACGATGCGTTTGAAGTCGCCTTCAGCGCACGTCATCGATAAGTATTATATTTATTAAAAGTTTTTGATGTTGCAAGAAAAACTATTGCGATTACTCTGCGACTTTTTAACTTAAAATTTCACGTAGAATCCGAATTTCAACAAGTGAAATGTTAATCTTTCTTTTTAATGAGTTTTTATTGCATGATACGGAGAGGATACGAAGCGGATACTATAAGGATACGCTGTAGCGTATCCGCTCCGTTCGTTCGGTCCGCCAGGGTTGACCACTCAATCCCAGTAACCCCGTAACCCCTTAACCCCTTAAGCCCCTCAACCCCAGAACCGCAACATACCATAACCTCAAAACCCTTCAGCCCGGTAAAAAAGAGACATATGCGCGTTGAAGCCCTGGAACACAGTATGTTCGAGCCATGCATCCTTCTTGAGCCTTAAGTCCACATTCTTTAATAACCACATAACTCCGAAAAACCATAACCCGGTAAGAATAGCCTTATGTACGAACTCTAATGAGTCAAATCTTCCGACATCATTGCTGTACTAGTTATTCGTATTTTTGCAAAGCAGGACACCTCCATGTTGTCTCTTTTTTACCGAGTTCGGGGGTTTTGGGGTTATGGCATTTTGAGGTTACGGTTTTGGAGGGTTATGGGTTTAAGGGGTTATGGTGTTATGAGGTTATTGGGAATGAGTGGTCAATGGATAGAGGATTTATGGGGTTTTTGGGCCTATTCTTTAATGTTATGGAGAATCCTGACGTGATGGGGTTAAGTGGTTTCCGAATTTGGATTCAGTGACCCCGAAAACATATGACAGACATAGTCAGACTCCAGGGATAATCTTCTCGATTTTTTTTGTGGAGCTGTGCAATATAAAATGTTGCACGATTTTATCTGAAATTAAGTTTATTGTACCAACTAAGTCTCTCCGTAAAAAGAAGCCTTCATTTTACGTAACTGAACACCGTAAAAATTACGGAGTGTATTCCGTGATCTACAAAATTTGTTGTAAAATCAACTCCTTTTTAAAAAATCGTGACAACCAGGTCGAGTTTTTAACACAACATCGTATCAGTTCAGAACCTTGGTGCGCAACACGATTTATAACCGCGGCGGTTGCCTGTTAACTGATTTGAAATAAATTTTTTTTTAATTAATTATTTTTCATCTAAATTTAAAATAATTTCAAAGAATCAAACACTATAAAAATTATTTTTCAAATGAATATAATGGTTTCAAGAAAATAATAGTATTCAAAATATTAGAGAACTTATGAAAATGTCATTTTCAGGGTTTCCTAGGTTACGCCGGAAACCTTTATAACGAAGGTTGAATGTCCATCCGTCGATCAATCCGTCATTCACCAATCCTAGCTCCTATAATTGTACTGTAGAGGGAAGGAGCTGAAATTTAGCATGGATGGCAACCAGTCATAGTGTATTCAAGGATAAATATATTCATCTGCTTATCTAGTAAACTTTTTATTTTATTAGTGATTGAAAGCTAAGAAAAATGAAGAAATTTGGAAATTTTGCTTGTTAGACCTCCATACAGCGAGCTTTTCTTTTAGTCCAATTTTCCTCGAGGATAGCTCAAATTGAAATTCTTCGTACGTAGAGTTGCGTATAAGCTATATATAATTCCCTTCATATCCTGAATATATGAATAAATATTTTTAAAAAAGATTGTTTCATATACAAACATGTCATATAAATGACTCTCGAATCCTGTAGCCTATTTAACGAAATCCTTCACCGAAGGGGCTTGCCGACCTCTTTTGCTTCATTTTTTGTAATAAAATTATTTTCTCCCAATAAATGTCTTGTATTTCAGGATCGAATCTTGTATTCTAATTTTGAAAAACTTTCACATATCCAATCGAATTAAGAATTTGCATACATATGTATTTTCGATGACAATACAATATTCTATCAAATTTGAGTAGACTCGCTACCCTTTCTTTCCCCTTTGATTCCCTTTGATTTTCATATTGTTAGCGAACTCTAACATTATGGGTATCTATGATGGAGTGGGGTCAACTTGGCATGTAGCATCTTTGCACGTGCCTAACTGTGTACATCGATGACCAGACGTCAAACTGTAAAAGTTGAAAATGAGATATTTAAATTTGTCCAAGTGCTATTTGTGCAAGTCTAAATTCAAACATGCAAACATGGTACTTCTACATCTGTGCACGTGCACAGATGGCACTACGTCAACTGTACACGTCTGAATCTCAACGTGTTTATTACATGGATATTCCGATTTCTTGAATTTATGAAAATTTTGTTTCTATAAACTGAGAAACTATTTGTGTCAAACTTCAACCAATCGTAATATAGCATTTTTCGATAAAAGTGCGAGAAGATGGTAATGGTCGCACGAGTGGAAGGGCACAGCGCGAAGCCGAAGGTGTGTCGATAGATAGCTTACAATATCCTCTACAAGTCCTGTAAATATCCAAATGGGATCTCCCTTAGTTTTCGAGAACTAATTGAAAACGTACGCTAAAACGATTCACACGATGTGAAAAACTACGTAAATAATAAACGAACAATAAAAGAATATTCTAGTCGTATGCGCGAACTTCAGAGTTAAGACTTTCGGGCGCTGGGCACGCGATGCCACGGCGTGCGTTTTTAATTGTTAGTTGAAAGGTAAGAAAGATCCCATTTGAACACTCACAGGGCTTGTAGAGGACATTGTGAGCTATCTATAAAAAAAGAAAGAAAATAAAAAGTGGGATTTTCTCAGAAATTCAGTTTAAACATTAGATTTTGAAAAATCCAAGATGTTTTTGTGATTTCTTTGTTCAAGGAATATTTTTTCAAAACTGCGTCGTATTATGAGTAATTACAAAAAATATTTTGAATATCTCCTTAGTTCTTCTATGTCTTCAAAAATTATTTGAGGGTTTTTCTTGCAACATCTAAGAGAACGAATAAAAGAATTTTCATCAAAATTACTAAGAATAACTGAAATTCTGCAGATGATTTGACATGGAATTGATCCTTAGTAGTGCAGAAATTCAGATTGCTCACGCAAAGAAACCGTTTTTATAAAAGATTAATTTCGCACATCTTCAGAAGGAGAATTTTCGAAGTTCGTTGCCATGCGATTGTTTTGGTTCCATGATGCCTTTACATCGCTTTTGTTTTCATAATGCTCGATATAGTATTCATCAGTTCAGAGCTTTTTAACCCTCTTTTTCACACATGGGTCCTGCCAGACCTTTCGCGATTCAAAATGTTTTTTGATGTGTAAACATCTTAGACCTCGATGTGGGGTGTCGCGCCTGATTCAAATGAAACCATGGCTGGAAAGTGTAACGCAAGCCTCTGACACACGCGTTGTGTCTCATGTCACAGACCGGAGGGTTGCTTCTCTTCACCCACCGAAAGGAGCCTCTCAGTTTCTCTCTCTCTCTCTCTTCAATTTTCATTATTCTCCTTTATGAAATATAATTAGCCTAATTCTAAATGTAGATGTGTAACATAAGTGCGACACAATGTGTTCTTTCAGAGAACTCATATCGGTCCGCATCGGTATTTACTCGCATCGGTATATACTCTGAAAATTTAATGATTCGAGGCTTATTTTATTTAAAATAATTCAATTTTAATTTGTTTATTTTTGAATATTTAATTTTTACTTTCTTATTTTTAATTTATTATAACAGACATAACGAAAATCAAAGCGTATCCAGAGTTCTTTCAGGCAAATCATATCAGCACGCATCAATATTTCATGAATAAAGCTTGACTAAGCAGATCTGAAAGAGACTGCGTTTCAAGAACTTTTATGCCCATTCAACTGGTACTTTTATCATATTTCATGCAATAATTGAGAGAAAATGTACAGTTTATTATTATTAAAACTAGGGTTATTTGCTTTATGTAAGATTTCAATTTCAGTTAACGTTTACCGTAGACGTTTCCACATAAATCTGTCTTGGAGGATATTTATTGAAATATACTTCGTTTTAGCACATGTGGCCTGGCCAGGCCCCTGTATATTTTATGTGGGAACGTATTAAATATAATGCATTTTAAACACTCAATGCGTTTTTCAGTTTCTATTGGTATTTTTCCATTCAAAATGCCCTTTATATTCTCTTGGCATCTTGCATACACATATATGAACGTTATAAAGAAAACCCTCACTTCACCTGCTTCTATTGCTATCACATCACTCACTACCCATACCCTCACTTTCACTAATTCCTTTCCAACACTGCCCAACCCCTCATTAACCCTACTTTTCACCCCTCCCTTCCCTTACCTTTCCCTCATCTGCTCTTTCTCTCCTCAACTCCCTTACATTTCTTCACCATGCATCCGATCCACGCACTTTCTCATCCCCTTCACTTCTCTTACTTCTCCCTCCCCTACATCACAACCCGTAACATTCTTCACATTCCTCACTTATTTTACTTTCTATCTCCACACTTTCCTTATTTCTTGCCCTCTCACATCCCATACTTACACTCGCTTCTCCTACTTCCCAACAACTCACATCCCACACTTCCAATCCCATCACTTCCCTCACTTCTCCATCTTCTACTTCCTCTAATTCCACTCCCATACTTCTCCTCCCCTTCCTTTCTTTGCTTCTCCCTCGTCTACTTTCTCTCTCCTCAATTCCTCTTCTTTCATTCACTTCTCTTACTTCTCCCTCCTCTACATCTCAACCCCTAAAATTTTTCACATCCCTCACTTCTCCTACTTTCTACTCCCTCACATTCCTTACTTCTACTTTCTCTACTTTCCCTCCCCGCATAACCCTCACTTATACTTACTTCACCTACTTCCCAAACCCTCACATCCCACACTTCCAATCACATCACTTCCCTTATTTCTTCATCCTCTACTTCCCCTAATTTCACTCACATATACTTCTCCTACTTATCCTCCCTTCCATTACTTCTCCCTCATTCATATAAATTCCATTTATAAAAATAACCCTTCGGTGGCACACTTCCCGATGCGTAAAATAGCTGGCATACTGGGGGCTTTTTGACCCCAAGCAAAAAAGACTTACCGCAAAGAGCCAATTCATTATTTTGAGTAGTTGAATTTTTTTCACACTCTTGAATAGTTACTTAAAAAAATGCTGTGGGTTATTCAGTTCAAAATTTCTTCTAAATATGAAAAAAATATTGTAGAAGTTAAAAAATAGCGAATGATGACATTTTTAACGAGTTGGCGGGAGTATCTCGCTAAGGTGACAGGGCCGTTTAAGTACCATTTTCAAATGTTGAATGGACTTGAATTAAGCTTGAACATGCCTGGAGTGTTTTTGACCCCAGTGTGCCATTGAAGGGATAGTATAGATCATAATAAAGCGTAGAAATGAATGAAAAATACAACAGATTTTCTTCACATGTGAAATTTTTGTTCTACATTACATTTTTTTGTACCTCAGTAGGTAATTAACAATATGAGAAAGCCGCTAGAAATAAGGAAAAATAAAAAATATATACCTGCACGCTATATAAATGCATTTGAGTACACCGCCAAGAACGCAGTATTTCCATACATTTGTATGGAAATATACAGGGGTCTGGTCGGGCCACATGTGCCAAACCGAAGGTTATCAGAACATGTGCCAAAGGGAGGGTGAAAGAATACGTTCGACTTAATAATTTTGAATTAAAGCACCCTCAGGATAGCCGCCTCTCAAGCTTGGTAAAATAAGCAAGTAGGATAGCAGCAGACAAAATATTACGTTGTGTTTATTTTTTGATATTCTGACTACGCACAGCAATAAATTAAAACTCAATATATACAAAATTGTTAACATATTATCCAAATAGTCATAAGGATGCTATTTCTCTCACTTTATAGATTCCAAAGTAGTACATAGGCTTAAAATAATTGCATGCATTTTGTGAATACAATAATGCGAAAATTGAATAAATAATATGTAAATTTGACTTGTTCCAAATAATATTATTTTTGAGATCAGTGTAGTCGCAGCGCGAGCGGAGTGTTCCCTACCGTGACATTCAGAACTTTGCTCCCGAACCTTGAAAGAAGGTTTGATCAAACCGTGTCCGCTGTGAGATCCGTCAACTCAGCGCCGCACTCAAAGCAAAATGAAAAATGGGAAATGCCATATTTTTTTGCTTTTTTTTTTGCAAATTTCATGCTAAAAAAAAATTTTTTTGCTCTTAAAACTTCCGAGATAAGGGTGGCGGCGCTAGCACAACGTCCACTCAGCGCCGCCACCTATAAAAACAGACTAAAAAATATTATAATGAAAAAAACGATTAGGGTAGATTTTTTTGCTTTTTTTTTGCTCTCCGAAAATATATAACAGGTGTTCCAAAAAACTACCCCTAAGTCATACATACCTACCGGAACTACCGGAACTTACATATACTTACAAAACGCATCAGAAACAATGATATTCATAGAACACACTTTTCGGGAATTTTTTGCTCGTTTTTTGCTCTCCGATTACATATAATACGTGCCTCAAAAAACTACCCCTAAGTCATACATACCTACCGCTCGTGACCAAAAATGTTCTAAAAGTTTAAAAACCATCTTGAATAATGTAAAGATGATTCAGAACTCTAACTTAATTATTTAACACTTGGAAATTCACCCCTTTTATTTTTTTTCCCAAAAACTACCCTTCCACGTAAAGTTCTGTAGCGAAACTTACATATACTTTTTAAACGTATCAAAAGCAATGATATTCATAAAGCACAGTTGGCGGTAATTCTTTGATCTTTTTTTGCTCTCCGATGACATATAGTGCGTGTTCCAAAAAACTACCCCTAGGTCATTCATACGTGCCCCCCGTGACGAAAAATGTTCTGAAAGTGTAAAAACTACCTTGAATAACGTGAGGATGATTCAGAACTATAAATTGATTATTTATCAATCGAAAATTCAAACCTTTTATGATTTCTCTCAAAAACTACCCTTCCACGTAAATTTATGTAGCGGAACTTACATATTCTTACAAAACGCATC
>CAKNXH010065232.1:0-12099 GCA_932178445.1 Andricus quercusramuli | reverse complement strand
ATATATATATATATATATATATATATATATATATATATATATTCTCGGGTACCGGGCGACCTCTCAGAGTATTCAGCCTTATCCTTGCGAACGGGGTTCTACAAGGATGGACGAACCCTTTTCCCTAGCTGCTCGTGGGAACAACAATGACAACACCAAACATAGTTGTAGTAAATGAGGTTAAAAACAGTCGAACGCGCAGGGCTCCCGACAATGGGTCGGACAACAATGCCGACTACCCTAGAGTTGGGGGAGCCAATCAGGACAGAGTTAATGCGATTGACCGGCAGAGTCGCATTAATTTTGAGTGGACGAATCGACTCGGGGACGACCTGCTGGAGTGCTATCATGCCAGTATGGCCCCTGAACGAAAAGGTTACATGGCGCGACTGCATACTCTGTGGTGCGAGAAACACCCAGAGATCTCGGATTTTTCGCAGAATCGTCTGCGAAACCGTGTCGAAGGCCTCCGGAAAAGGGCTATATAAGCGGAGCGCCTACTCAACCACAGCCAGAATAAGCCGGCAACAGAGAAAGAGAGGCGAAACTGAGACCATCTTCGAACAGGCATCCAATAGAGGAAGAACGATGCTTCAGGACCGTAAAACAGAAACAAAGGTTGATCATAAGACCAAAAGACGAATGCATCAACTCAGCAGAAAGATAGGCGGGGCAAGACAGTACGCGTCACGCATTCAGTGTGTAATTGATTACCTAACATCTGGCAGGACTTTGACGGCCAAGGTTCGACAGTTCGCGCGCGAACTGCGGATCCGTCGTCACACAATCAACAAGTCAAAGCTACTGACCATCAGGCAGCATATTGTTGACAGAATACGAGTACTATCTAACGCTAGGAGAAGTCTAGAGCGGAGAGAGAGGTGGGTCAGAGAAAAAAAAAAACAATTTTTATCTGACCCATCTAAACTCTTCCAAGACCCTCCAGTTACTGTCGACCATCCGCCCAAACCAGAGGAGGTCGGAGCATTTTGGAGAGAAGTCTAGGAAGTTCAACATCCACTTGAAGAAGGCTCAAAGAACATAAATAGCTTTAAGGAGCTGTGCAATGCCCTCATAACACCAGAGGAGGAATGCCCACCTATCACTAACGAGAAGGTGAAAAACGTATTAAGAGGCATGATTCAATTCAACCTCCCATAGACTTATCATCTGTCTGTTGGAAAGCTTGAAGGTTCATTCACACATCGTGAGGTGCATAGAGAGATTAATGCCGCTTTGGAAAACCAGATTTACTTTTTCATCAGGGAAACATCGTGTGATCACTAACAGTATCACCCTTCAGAGAGGCGTGTTTGAGGGCGATACCATGAGCCCTCTCCTCTTTTGCCTCACATTATTGCCACTATCTCTTGCACTTCGCCATTCTGAAGGGCACCACTGCGATAAACCTGGAAACCGAAAGAATAAGGCCACTCATCTATTTTACATGGATGATCTTAAGATCTATGCTAGAAATAAAGAGAAACTACATCTAGCTCTAAAAGTTGTGAAAGAGTACATTCAAGAAATTGGAATGGAGTTCAGGTTAAAGAAATGCGCCAAGGTTAATTTGAAGAAAGGAAAACTTAACGACATCTCCGAAGATCCTGAGCTCGTTGACCGAAGCGCTATACGACACCTTCGCGCTGGAGAGACCTATGCATACCTGGGCATGCCACAGAGCCGCATTCAGGACGTGACATCTATAAAGGATATCTCCGATGCAGATACAAACGTCTCATCCGACGGATACGGTCTTCCGAACTGTCGGCGGGGAACAAAGTATCTGCAACGAACATGCTTGCCGTATAGTAGTGATGGGTTTCGTGAGGGTATTTGCTACAAAATTGTATTCTGATTGGCTGCGACTGTGATTGCTTAATGCCTTTTCTGAAAATCCACTTACATTTTCTACCGAGCCCTCGACCGCGCTTTACCCAACTGATGAGTAACCTTCATCTAACGTTACATATATTTTACAATTACTGTAGTCCCTCTCATCTTGTCCCGATTCAGGAACCAAGACTTCTCGTACTGTCGATTATGAAGTAGGGGGGATGACCAATCAGAGCGTAGAATCAGGGCCGTTCTACGTTCCCGCACGTGCTTGCTTGCGTGTGTTAACGATATTACGCCACGTGCGTGTCAATGCAGGTGATACAAATTTGAAATATTGTTCGAGACAACATGAGAGGGGACAAGATGTTCGTGAATGAAGTATTATCGAATTTCGTTTTTCCAAACTAGAAACAAAACTTTATTTAAGTGGCCATTTGTCCTAAGTTTACCCAACTGAGTTGGGTAAAGTTTCTCGAAATATTTTTCCCAGTATTTGTTTTTTTTCTGTATTCATACATGAAAAAGATTTAATTTACGATTAAAATGTTTGGTTGTATATAAAATATAACTTTTCACCATCATATCATATGCGTGTATTTGACAGAAGGTTAATGCGCTATAATCTGCGAATGTGCGAGATGGTACATTCGTCCAGCATTTTTGAATGCATGAAACATTTTTTATGTTTTTCGGACTCTAAATATACCACTGAAAAATTGTTGTCCACCCTGAAATAATTTCTAATTTGAATTCACGTTAATCAAGGGTGATAACCGCCGCCTAGTTTGAACGCAGTGTGTCTGGCTGCCCACCCGTTTCCTGTTTTCTGTTCAGTAGTGCTCTTTTTGATAAATATTTTGAGGAAAGTGTGCTTTGGATGCGCCCGATTGTTTTTATTATTATATCTTTCCGTATAGCTTGGGTGCCTGTCTGTAGTGTGATTTTCAGCATACACGAGCAAGTCTCTTCTCGCGCCAACGACGGCAATACGGTGAAAAAAATTCTAATTCAATCATCTCCAATATTTTCTCGGAAGACGGTGGAAGTAGCGCATGCGCTACTTCATTCAGTCTTGCAGGCAAAGAGGGATGCCGGTAGAGGAAATCGCCTGAAAAAAAATATGGAAAGGTAGATCAAAACGGAGAGGTAGACCTCGCCATAACATATCGTCAGGAAATGCCTGCAGTTTTCAAGGTAAGACAGCACATAAGCATGTCGGCAATATCATCGAATGTTTACTCGGGCTAGGGCTCATAGATGTAAGTAATTCAGACTATGTTACTCCTCATCCCTCTTGGTCTATTCGTACCGCGGCGAGTGAAGTTTTTCAGTTATTCCCCTTAGCTCTTATAATATTGTTGTTTTTACTGAGCCATGGCTTAATGATAAAATCGACACCACTGAGTTCGGATTTTTTGGCCTCGAATGCCCATGTCCGCGGTTTAAATTGCATCGGTCTCCCCACTTTTATAAAGACAATGGAGCACGTGTTTATGAAATTCTTAATCGATACCGTAACTCATATTATTGGCGTCGTTTATATTCCTCCAAATGCAGGTTCAGATAAATATGTCGAAATGTGTGTTATATTCGAGGATGTTATAAATTCATGTCCAGCTTCAACTGTGAATATTGTTGGGGATTTTAGCATGCCCTACGCGACATAGAATATAAATTCTAACCAGGGTCATAGATGTATCCCATATTTCGGTTCACCTCAGATGCATGTTTATATTTCTAACGCGATTTCTGATTCTGTTACGCACAGGTTAAAAGCATATTAAATACTCATGGGTGCCTTTTAGATTTACTATTTACCAACGCTCCACCTGACGAAATAACTATGGCGATCGACCTCCTTCTACCTATCGACAATGACCAACCGCTCCTGACGTTTGACCTGAATGTTCACAGAACAATCAGCGACTCGACTCTTCTTGATCACCCTCATATTCGTCGTAATTTGAAGGCAGCAAACACTGCAGCAATTAACCAGTTTCTTTTCAACGTCGACTGGAACTATTTGTTAGCTAACATGTCTGGGGATGAGGCTGTAGATACTATCCATGCATACATTGATACAGCGATGGAATACTTTGTACCCTTAAAAACAATCAAAACGACTAGCTTATCCCCCTGGTTCACCGGCACCATAAAACAGTTAGTCATACCTAAGAAAGTGACTCATTTAAATTATAAGCGGTCTCGTAGACTGCCTATCAACATTTTTAAGAACTAAGGGCGCAATGTGAGACCTAATATGTCTCTAGTTATAAAAATTCGATTGTTAAATCTGAGAATCCAATTATTGCAAACCGTAAACACTTCTGGAAATTTTATCAATTCCGTGAAGAAAACAAGTAATCTGCCTAATCACGTGTTCTTTGAAAATGATCACGCAGATACTAGTCAGTCTCTACTGCCCAACTCAGTCCAAATGACTCCATAGATTTTTCGTATGTATACATAAGTAAGGATGACATTTACTGGATATTATAAAAACTGCACGCTAATAAAGAGGCCGGGCGGGTACAGATGGGATACCCGCTTTCCTCATTAAGTCGTGTTACTCTTCGCTGATTCATCTGTTACATCTCATTTTTAATGAGTCTATTACCGAGGGTTATCGTCGGGATGTAAGAGACTATACGCCAATTCTTCCGTCGAAAATACAAAGATAAGTAAGTGACATTTTTATGAAAAAATGAGTTTTTGGTAACGTTGGATTCGTAAGAGAAAGCTGCGTCTAACTGTGTTAATACAAATTATTAATGCATAATATTTATTGCAAAAAACTATTATTTTTAAATGAAATTTGTGCAAGGCATGTGATACGTCATCAGTATACAAATAAAAAAGAACCTAAAGAACTTTGCGTCTTTTTTGCTCTGTCCATTTTCAAATAGAAATGGTTAGGAAAAAACAATTTGTTATTTCAAAATATGAAAAAGCAAATTATTTTTTATCACTTCTACTCACTTTTACTCAATTTTACACTTTCACTCACTTCACTCCCATCTGGATTGTATCGAAATTCAAAACGATCTCGATCGCCTTTATGAATGGTGCAATATGAATGGTTTACCAATTAATATGGTGCTGAACCTCTAAGACCTCTAAGCTTCGTCACAAGGAATTCCTTAAAATTTAGGAATCCCCTTACACTTTTTTGTACTTTTCGCTCGCTTGAAAAATATAATACTTATCGATAACGTGGGTTGAAGGCGACTTCAAACGCATCGTCGACGGATAAAGCCTATGAACTGCTACTGAATGACGATGCGTTTGAAGTCGCCTTCAGCGCACGTCATCGATAAGTATTATATTTATTAAAAGTTTTTGATGTTGCAAGAAAAACTATTGCGATTACTCTGCGACTTTTTAACTTAAAATTTCACGTAGAATCCGAATTTCAACAAGTGAAATGTTAATCTTTCTTTTTAATGAGTTTTTATTGCATGATACGGAGAGGATACGATGCGGATACTATAAGGATACGCTGTAGCGTATCCGCTCCGTTCGTTCGGTCCGCCAGGGTTGACCACTCAATCCCAGTAACCCCGTAACCCCTTAACCCCTTAAGCCCCTCAACCCCAGAACCGCAACATACCATAACCTCAAAACCCTCCAGCCCGGTAAAAAAGAGACATATGCGCGTTGAAGCCCTGGAACACAGTATGTTCGAGCCATGCATCCTTCTTGAGCCTTAAGTCCACATTCTTTAATAACCACATAACTCCGAAAAACCATAACCCGGTAAGAATAGCCTTATGTACGAACTCTAATGAGTCAAATCTTCCGACATCATTGCTGTACTAGTTATTCGTATTTTTGCAAAGCAGGACACCTCCATGTTGTCTCTTTTTTACCGAGTTCGGGGGTTTTGGGGTTATGGCATTTTGAGGTTACGGTTTTGGAGGGTTATGGGTTTAAGGGGTTATGGTGTTATGAGGTTATTGGGAATGAGTGGTCAATGGATAGAGGATTTATGGGGTTTTTGGGCCTATTCTTTAATGTTATGGAGAATCCTGACGTGATGGGGTTAAGTGGTTTCCGAATTTGGATTCAGTGACCCCGAAAACATATGACAGACATAGTCAGACTCCAGGGATAATCTTCTCGATTTTTTTTGTGGAGCTGTGCAATATAAAATGTTGCACGATTTTATCTGAAATTAAGTTTATTGTACCAACTAAGTCTCTCCGTAAAAAGAAGCCTTCATTTTACGTAACTGAACACCGTAAAAATTACGGAGTGTATTCCGTGATCTACAAAATTTGTTGTAAAATCAACTCCTTTTTAAAAAATCGTGACAACCAGGTCGAGTTTTTAACACAACATCGTATCAGTTCAGAACCTTGGTGCGCAACACGATTTATAACCGCGGCGGTTGCCTGTTAACTGATTTGAAATAAATTTTTTTTTAATTAATTATTTTTCATCTAAATTTAAAATAATTTCAAAGAATCAAACACTATAAAAATTATTTTTCAAATGAATATAATGGTTTCAAGAAAATAATAGTATTCAAAATATTAGAGAACTTATGAAAATGTCATTTTCAGGGTTTCCTAGGTTACGCCGGAAACCTTTATAACGAAGGTTGAATGTCCATCCGTCGATCAATCCGTCATTCACCAATCCTAGCTCCTATAATTGTACTGTAGAGGGAAGGAGCTGAAATTTAGCATGGATGGCAACCAGTCATAGTGTATTCAAGGATAAATATATTCATCTGCTTATCTAGTAAACTTTTTATTTTATTAGTGATTGAAAGCTAAGAAAAATGAAGAAATTTGGAAATTTTGCTTGTTAGACCTCCATACAGCGAGCTTTTCTTTTAGTCCAATTTTCCTCGAGGATAGCTCAAATTGAAATTCTTCGTACGTAGAGTTGCGTATAAGCTATATATAATTCCCTTCATATCCTGAATATATGAATAAATATTTTTAAAAAAGATTGTTTCATATACAAACATGTCATATAAATGACTCTCGAATCCTGTAGCCTATTTAACGAAATCCTTCACCGAAGGGGCTTGCCGACCTCTTTTGCTTCATTTTTTGTAATAAAATTATTTTCTCCCAATAAATGTCTTGTATTTCAGGATCGAATCTTGTATTCTAATTTTGAAAAACTTTCACATATCCAATCGAATTAAGAATTTGCATACATATGTATTTTCGATGACAATACAATATTCTATCAAATTTGAGTAGACTCGCTACCCTTTCTTTCCCCTTTGATTCCCTTTGATTTTCATATTGTTAGCGAACTCTAACATTATGGGTATCTATGATGGAGTGGGGTCAACTTGGCATGTAGCATCTTTGCACGTGCCTAACTGTGTACATCGATGACCAGACGTCAAACTGTAAAAGTTGAAAATGAGATATTTAAATTTGTCCAAGTGCTATTTGTGCAAGTCTAAATTCAAACATGCAAACATGGTACTTCTACATCTGTGCACGTGCACAGATGGCACTACGTCAACTGTACACGTCTGAATCTCAACGTGTTTATTACATGGATATTCCGATTTCTTGAATTTATGAAAATTTTGTTTCTATAAACTGAGAAACTATTTGTGTCAAACTTCAACCAATCGTAATATAGCATTTTTCGATAAAAGTGCGAGAAGATGGTAATGGTCGCACGAGTGGAAGGGCACAGCGCGAAGCCGAAGGTGTGTCGATAGATAGCTTACAATATCCTCTACAAGTCCTGTAAATATCCAAATGGGATCTCCCTTAGTTTTCGAGAACTAATTGAAAACGTACGCTAAAACGATTCACACGATGTGAAAAACTACGTAAATAATAAACGAACAATAAAAGAATATTCTAGTCGTATGCGCGAACTTCAGAGTTAAGACTTTCGGGCGCTGGGCACGCGATGCCACGGCGTGCGTTTTTAATTGTTAGTTGAAAGGTAAGAAAGATCCCATTTGAACACTCACAGGGCTTGTAGAGGACATTGTGAGCTATCTATAAAAAAAGAAAGAAAATAAAAAGTGGGATTTTCTCAGAAATTCAGTTTAAACATTAGATTTTGAAAAATCCAAGATGTTTTTGTGATTTCTTTGTTCAAGGAATATTTTTTCAAAACTGCGTCGTATTATGAGTAATTACAAAAAATATTTTGAATATCTCCTTAGTTCTTCTATGTCTTCAAAAATTATTTGAGGGTTTTTCTTGCAACATCTAAGAGAACGAATAAAAGAATTTTCATCAAAATTACTAAGAATAACTGAAATTCTGCAGATGATTTGACATGGAATTGATCCTTAGTAGTGCAGAAATTCAGATTGCTCACGCAAAGAAACCGTTTTTATAAAAGATTAATTTCGCACATCTTCAGAAGGAGAATTTTCGAAGTTCGTTGCCATGCGATTGTTTTGGTTCCATGATGCCTTTACATCGCTTTTGTTTTCATAATGCTCGATATAGTATTCATCAGTTCAGAGCTTTTTAACCCTCTTTTTCACACATGGGTCCTGCCAGACCTTTCGCGATTCAAAATGTTTTTTGATGTGTAAACATCTTAGACCTCGATGTGGGGTGTCGCGCCTGATTCAAATGAAACCATGGCTGGAAAGTGTAACGCAAGCCTCTGACACACGCGTTGTGTCTCATGTCACAGACCGGAGGGTTGCTTCTCTTCACCCACCGAAAGGAGCCTCTCAGTTTCTCTCTCTCTCTCTCTTCAATTTTCATTATTCTCCTTTATGAAATATAATTAGCCTAATTCTAAATGTAGATGTGTAACATAAGTGCGACACAATGTGTTCTTTCAGAGAACTCATATCGGTCCGCATCGGTATTTACTCGCATCGGTATATACTCTGAAAATTTAATGATTCGAGGCTTATTTTATTTAAAATAATTCAATTTTAATTTGTTTATTTTTGAATATTTAATTTTTACTTTCTTATTTTTAATTTATTATAACAGACATAACGAAAATCAAAGCGTATCCAGAGTTCTTTCAGGCAAATCATATCAGCACGCATCAATATTTCATGAATAAAGCTTGACTAAGCAGATCTGAAAGAGACTGCGTTTCAAGAACTTTTATGCCCATTCAACTGGTACTTTTATCATATTTCATGCAATAATTGAGAGAAAATGTACAGTTTATTATTATTAAAACTAGGGTTATTTGCTTTATGTAAGATTTCAATTTCAGTTAACGTTTACCGTAGACGTTTCCACATAAATCTGTCTTGGAGGATATTTATTGAAATATACTTCGTTTTAGCACATGTGGCCTGGCCAGGCCCCTGTATATTTTATGTGGGAACGTATTAAATATAATGCATTTTAAACACTCAATGCGTTTTTCAGTTTCTATTGGTATTTTTCCATTCAAAATGCCCTTTATATTCTCTTGGCATCTTGCATACACATATATGAACGTTATAAAGAAAACCCTCACTTCACCTGCTTCTATTGCTATCACATCACTCACTACCCATACCCTCACTTTCACTAATTCCTTTCCAACACTGCCCAACCCCACATTAACCCTACTTTTCACCCCTCCCTTCCCTTACCTTTCCCTCATCTGCTCTTTCTCTCCTCAACTCCCTTACATTTCTTCACCATGCATCCGATCCACGCACTTTCTCATCCCCTTCACTTCTCTTACTTCTCCCTCCCCTACATCACAACCCGTAACATTCTTCACATTCCTCACTTATTTTACTTTCTATCTCCACACTTTCCTTATTTCTTGCCCTCTCACATCCCATACTTACACTCGCTTCTCCTACTTCCCAACAACTCACATCCCACACTTCCAATCCCATCACTTCCCTCACTTCTCCATCTTCTACTTCCTCTAATTCCACTCCCATACTTCTCCTCCCCTTCCTTTCTTTGCTTCTCCCTCGTCTACTTTCTCTCTCCTCAATTCCTCTTCTTTCATTCACTTCTCTTACTTCTCCCTCCTCTACATCTCAACCCCTAAAATTTTTCACATCCCTCACTTCTCCTACTTTCTACTCCCTCACATTCCTTACTTCTACTTTCTCTACTTTCCCTCCCCGCATAACCCTCACTTATACTTACTTCACCTACTTCCCAAACCCTCGCATCCCACACTTCCAATCACATCACTTCCCTTATTTCTTCATCCTCTACTTCCCCTAATTTCACTCACATATACTTCTCCTACTTATCCTCCCTTCCATTACTTCTCCCTCATTCATATAAATTCCATTTATAAAAATAACCCTTCGGTGGCACACTTCCCGATGCGTAAAATAGCTGGCATACTGGGGGCTTTTTGACCCCAAGCAAAAAAGACTTACCGCAAAGAGCCAATTCATTATTTTGAGTAGTTGAATTTTTTTCACACTCTTGAATAGTTACTTAAAAAAATGCTGTGGGTTATTCAGTTCAAAATTTCTTCTAAATATGAAAAAAATATTGTAGAAGTTAAAAAATAGCGAATGATGACATTTTTAACGAGTTGGCGGGAGTATCTCGCTAAGGTGACAGGGCCGTTTAAGTACCATTTTCAAATGTTGAATGGACTTGAATTAAGCTTGAACATGCCTGGAGTGTTTTTGACCCCAGTGTGCCATTGAAGGGATAGTATAGATCATAATAAAGCGTAGAAATGAATGAAAAATACAACAGATTTTCTTCACATGTGAAATTTTTGTTCTACATTACATTTTTTTGTACCTCAGTAGGTAATTAACAATATGAGAAAGCCGCTAGAAATAAGGAAAAATAAAAAATATATACCTGCACGCTATATAAATGCATTTGAGTACACCGCCAAGAACGCAGTATTTCCATACATTTGTATGGAAATATACAGGGGTCTGGTCGGGCCACATGTGCCAAACCGAAGGTTATCAGAACATGTGCCAAAGGGAGGGTGAAAGAATACGTTCGACTTAATAATTTTGAATTAAAGCACCCTCAGGATAGCCGCCTCTCAAGCTTGGTAAAATAAGCAAGTAGGATAGCAGCAGACAAAATATTACGTTGTGTTTATTTTTTGATATTCTGACTACGCACAGCAATAAATTAAAACTCAATATATACAAAATTGTTAACATATTATCCAAATAGTCATAAGGATGCTATTTCTCTCACTTTATAGATTCCAAAGTAGTACATAGGCTTAAAATAATTGCATGCATTTTGTGAATACAATAATGCGAAAATTGAATAAATAATATGTAAATTTGACTTGTTCCAAATAATATTATTTTTGAGATCAGTGTAGTCGCAGCGCGAGCGGAGTGTTCCCTACCGTGACATTCAGAACTTTGCTCCCGAACCTTGAAAGAAGGTTTGATCAAACCGTGTCCGCTGTGAGATCCGTCAACTCAGCGCCGCACTCAAAGCAAAATGAAAAATGGGAAATGCCATATTTTTTTGCTTTTTTTTTTGCAAATTTCATGCTAAAAAAAAATTTTTTTGCTCTTAAAACTTCCGAGATAAGGGTGGCGGCGCTAGCACAACGTCCACTCAGCGCCGCCACCTATAAAAACAGACTAAAAAATATTATAATGAAAAAAACGATTAGGGTAGATTTTTTTGCTTTTTTTTTGCTCTCCGAAAATATATAACAGGTGTTCCAAAAAACTACCCCTAAGTCATACATACCTACCGGAACTACCGGAACTTACATATACTTACAAAACGCATCAGAAACAATGATATTCATAGAACACACTTTTCGGGAATTTTTTGCTCGTTTTTTGCTCTCCGATTACATATAATACGTGCCTCAAAAAACTACCCCTAAGTCATACATACCTACCGCTCGTGACCAAAAATGTTCTAAAAGTTTAAAAACCATCTTGAATAATGTAAAGATGATTCAGAACTCTAACTTAATTATTTAACACTTGGAAATTCACCCCTTTTATTTTTTTTCCCAAAAACTACCCTTCCACGTAAAGTTCTGTAGCGAAACTTACATATACTTTTTAAACGTATCAAAAGCAATGATATTCATAAAGCACAGTTGGCGGTAATTCTTTGATCTTTTTTTGCTCTCCGATGACATATAGTGCGTGTTCCAAAAAACTACCCCTAGGTCATTCATACGTGCCCCCCGTGACGAAAAATGTTCTGAAAGTGTAAAAACTACCTTGAATAACGTGAGGATGATTCAGAACTATAAATTGATTATTTATCAATCGAAAATTCAAACCTTTTATGATTTCTCTCAAAAACTACCCTTCCACGTAAATTTATGTAGCGGAACTTACATATTCTTACAAAACGCATC
>CAKNXH010065231.1:0-33105 GCA_932178445.1 Andricus quercusramuli | reverse complement strand
AATAACGTATAGATGATTCAGAACTCTGAATTAATTATTTACCACTTCAAAATTTACCCCTTTCATGATTTTTTATTTATTTATTTGATCAGTGTACGGGAAACGCCCTTTATATCAACATCTTAAGACTAAAAGTAAAACTAATTAAAGTCATATAATGCAATTTCGGTTAGCTCGTCCTGAGCCGCATTACTGAATCGCGTTGAGCGCATTGCGTAGGGCTTGTCTGAAACGTATCGCAGATACACCGAAGAAATCGATATCTTTACCATGTTGGTTAGCCTCGTTGCAGATTCTATTGAGTATTGAGTTGAAACAATAGTTGGTGCGGTGCAAAGGTAGCTTAAATAATATCCTGGAGCGCAATGATTTCGAACTGACATAAAATTTAATTTCAGCTCTAATGCCATCGTAGTTGTGATCACGTCTGGTCATGACCATTCCCAATTGTCTTGCTGCGAATCGCAAGAAGCGATTTTGCACTCGTTCGAGTATCATTTTATGAACATTGTAGAGGGGGCACCAGATAACGGAGGCGTATTCAAGAATTGGCCTAACCAGCGCAAAATAGAGAGTCTTAAGCGGTAGGGGGTTTTTAAAGTTCCGTGCGTTCCTCGTGACAAACCCCAGCGTTTTGACAGCATTGTTAGCCGCTTGCGAGATCTGCTCGTCAAATGATAATAGCCCGTCAAGTATAATCCCCAAGTCACGTATCCGTGAAACTTTCCGTAACTCCTCTCCTCCAATGAAATAGTGATATTGGATAGGCAATTTCCTTCTTGTAAAAGTGATAATCGCGCATTTTTTTATGTTTAATGGCATCCCGTTTAGGGTGCACCAAGCTTCAAGGCGAAAGAGATCGTCTTGTAGGTCTAGGCAGTCAGAATGAGACCGGATAGCTTTATACAATTTAAGATCATCAGCAAAGAGGAGGCACAGACAAAATCTAAAAATTGCACAAATGTCGTTCACGTGCAGAAGAAACATCAGGGGTCCCAGGTGCGAGCCCTGAGGTACCCCAGATGTAGCCTGGACCCCCCCCCCCCCCCCCGAGTAGCTGTTACCAACCCGTACAGATTGCCACCGATCGTCCAGGTAGCTAGATAACCAAGATAGGATGTTGCCGGAAATGCCCATTGCCCTGAGCCTTGCCACGAGGATTCCATGGTCGACCTTGTCGAAAGCTTTAGAAAAGTCGATGTGAACCGCATCAACTTGAACGCCAGATTCTATATTGTTCGCCAGAAAGTGAGTATAAATGCCTAAGTTAGTAAGAGAAGATCTACCTGTTCTGAAACCATGCTGCTCCTCGGCTAGATATTTTGAAGAGGCAAAATAGAGTTTATCGTGAATGATGCTTTCAAAGATCTTAGGAATGGAATCGAGTATTGTTATGGGTCTATAGTTTTTTACATCATTCCGATTACCGCTTTTTAAAATAGGAATAACAATACCCTTCTTCCATTCTTGTGGAAATTGCCCTTCTGCAATTGACTTATTGAAGATTAAATATAGTGGCTCTATCAGTGAAGAACAACACGATTTCAGAAAAGGGGGAGGCACGCCGTCGGAACCTGCACCTTTGTTTGCATCTAATTTAGATATTTTAAACTTAATATCTTCTCGGCTGATGTGGACATTGGAAAAGTCGATACAATCAGAAAAGTGAAATTGCCGTTCGTGGACAATTGGGGTCGCATAGACTGACTTAAAAAAGGCTGCAAAAAGCTCAGCAATTCCCTCACTCGTGTCAGCTGTGTCATTACCGCAAAACATGTGTTTAGGTAAATTATTATCTGAGCATGTCATATTGATATCATTCCAAAAAGACTTGGGATTGCCTATTATAGAGTTCTCAGCATCTTGAATATATTTCGCATAACAGTAATTGGAAATTGATTTACACTGAGCCCGTAGTAAGGAGAAATGATTATAGACGACGGTAGTTTTAGTGCGCTTATAATTTATGTGAGCTGCCTTTTTCGCTCTCGTAAGAATTTTGAGATCACTGCTAAACCAGGGAGGAAAAGTGGATGCTACGTAGACTTTCAAAGGAACAAAATACTCAAAAGCTACATACAGATGCGCATAAAAAATGTCTACAGAATCATTAGCTATAACATTAGCGAAGATAAAGTTCCAGTCAATGCTTCCTAGATAATTATTTATTGCCGCCACATTGGCCTTTTTAAAGTTTAAACGTGCAACGTTGCAACCATAATCACCAGATACTTTGGTAACAGAGGAACTAAATGTACATGTCAGAGGCGGATGATAGTTATCCACGGGAAGAAGAGGATCGTTGGCAACCTCAACTTTATCGGTGTCAGAATTGGTAAATATCAAGTCTAACAGGGACCCATGCGTATTAAAGTTATTATAAATTTGCTGAATGTTAATATAAACAATAGAATCCGAGATCAAGTTCGTGATCTCAACATGCGCTTGTAAGGAACCATGTTTCGGCGCACAGATTGGCGCATGGCGAGACGAATCATTCCAAACTGCATAAGGCATATTAAAATCACCAAAAACATGAACGACAGCATTAGGAAAAGCGTCAATTGCGTCCTCGAAGGCATTACATAAATGAGAATAATTATTGAAAGTGAAGTTGGGTGGGATGTAGAAAACTTCTAGTAAATGTGTAGTTGTTCCGATTACTGCTTTGACCCAAACATGCTCAACTGTGTCTACGTTAGTGGGAAGGCGAACAAACCTGAGTCTGTGTTTGGTGGCAATTAGAACCCCTCCACCGCCAGAGCAATTACTAGTAGCTGGACTGCGGTCGCAACGAAAAACATAAAAATTGTTTAAACCTAATTCGGAACTGTTTATGTCTTTACTAAGCCATGTTTCGCAAAAAATGATTATATCATTTGGTATTAAATCGATTGATTGATGCAATTGATGTAGCTTTGTTCGCACACCTCTGACATTTTGGTAGTAAATACTTATCAGCTGGTGATGCTCTAGTGTGTGTGTACGACCAGTACTATTTGAAACACTTACGTTTACGCATGCGCTTACTGCTGTTGGTCGCTGTCGCTGCTCTTCGCATTCTGTTGCTGTGATGTACTCGGACCTACATTCGTGATGCGCGGGATTCCATGCCGGAAAGTCAATTTGAGACCTTCTTCTCCCTCTCTGCGACGTGATGATAGAGCTGTTTTCAGCTCTGCAATTTCCTCTAGTTGGGCCTTTGTTTTGTCCGGAGTCAACCACAGGCTTTTCAATCTGGAACTTTTGACTGGGTCGTTCAGATCTCTCTTGGCATGAATGAAGTCTCGAAGCAGCGCATGCGCGACTACTTCCTTCTCGCATACAATCTTCACCGGTCGAGGTTTTGACTGAGCCTGTGAAAAAGCGCCGAATCGATGAATCTGCATCTCTTTATACACATTTTTTTGGAGAAATTTCAGATAGAAGACTAGATACTAGGGACCGGGTCAGATCGTTTGAGGTTGATCCACCACTCATTATGGGAAAACCACCACATTCAGCCCTTGCATGCTCAGGGAATGCAAACAGGATCAAATTATTTTTTCTTAGGTTTCTCTCTTCGATTTCGTTAATACAACTACGAGTAAGGGGCTTGTTGATACCGGTAGGAAGGGAAAGGCTTTCTGTTTGTATATTGGCGATATTACCTTCAACTGCGGTCAGTCTTTCCGAAAAACCCTCTACTCTCTCCTCGGCTCGATCGACCCTTTCCATGACATTGTCAATCTTCAATGATAGGTCGTCGATCTTTGATGATAGGCTATTGACAGTTTTTGACACCTCATTTATTTTAGGCTGGAAGGATGTGAAAGCGTTGTTTATAATTCGCTCGATGTCGTTTGCTGTGAGGGAATTCGGCCCAGGAGTAGATTCTGTCATTGCTGGCGATTTAGATCTAGGCTTGCAGCACTTCGTGTAGGAACCGGTGTCGAGAGTACCTGTGCGTCCAGCACAAGCAGGATGGTATGGAGTTTGGCAACCTGGACAGAGCACTGCGTCGATTACTGGCCCCTTGCACCCGCAACAAATTTTATTCGCCTGTGAGTCCTTAAGCTTCGGTCCCATTTCGCGACAGGCAGAAAGTTATCCACTCACTTTTGAGGTTATGATACGAAAAGTCGTCACTTCAAGAATAAAACACTTCACAGGGAATCAGTATTAATAAAATAATAAGGAGCAAAGTTCACTAATTGTAAAAACACAGATTTCTCTCAAAAACTACCCTTCCACGTAAATTTATGTAGCGGAACTTACATATACTTACAAAACTCATCAGAAATAATGATATTCATAGAACACACTTTTCGGGAATTTTTTGCTCTTTTTTTGCTCTCCGATTACATATAATACGTGTCTCACAAAACTACCCCTAAGTCATACATACCTACCGCTCGTGACCAAAAATGTTCTAAAAGTTTAAAAACCATCTTTAATAATGTAAAGATGATTCAGAACTCCAACTTAATTATTGAACACTCGGAAATTTACCCCTTTTATATTTTTTCCCAAAAACAACCCTTCCACGTAAAGTTCTGTAGCGAAACTTACATATACTTATTAAACGTATCAAAAACAATAATATTCATAAAGCACAGTTGGCGATAATTCTTTGATCTTTTTTTGCTCTCCGATGACATATAGTACGTGTCCCAAAAAACTACCCCTAAGTCATACATACGTGCCCCCCGTGACCAAAAATGTTCTGAAAGTGTAAAAACCACCTTGAATAACGTAAGGATGATTCAGAACTCCTAATTAATAATTTACCACTTGAAAATTCAACCCTTTTATGATTTCCCTCAAAAACTATCTTTCCACGTAAATTTATGTAGCGGAACTTACATATACTTACAAAACGCATAAGAAACAATGATATTCATGAAACACAGTTTTCTGGAATTTTTTGCTCTTCTTTGGCTCTCTATGACTACCTCGAAGTCATACATTCCTGCTCCCCGGGACCAAAAATGTTCCAGAAGTGTAAAAACCATCTTGAATAACGTAAAGATGATTCAGAACTCTAAATTAATTTTTAACCACCAGAAAATTCAACCCTTTCATGATTTCTCTTAAAAACTACCCTATCACGTAAATTTATGTAGGGAACTTACATATACTTATAAAACGCGTGGAAAATAATAATATTCAGAAAACACAGTTAGAGGGACTTTTTTGCTCTCTTTTCGCTCTCCGATAACATGTAATACGTGTCCCAAAAAACTACCCCTAAGTCGTACATTCCTGCCCCCTGTAACCAAAAATGGTCTAAAAGTGTCAAACGACCTTGCATAGCGTAAAAATGATTCAGAACTCTAACTTAATTATTTAACACATAAGTACTAAGTTGTTTGCCACTCTAATTCGAAGTTCTCGATTAGTCTGCTACATGAAAAATAGATTATCGATTTTTTCATTCCTGGAAAATAAAATGTCAGATCTTCATGGTGCTCGAATAGTAGATTCCAGATGTTTATGCTCCTCAAAACTGTAATACTAGATTGCTTTGCTACAGGAATTCGAAGTCCTAGATTATTCTGCTACTCGAATTATAGATTCCAGATTTTGTTGCGCCTTGAAATTAAAGTATGTAATTGTGTCCTACTCTAGTTCCCAGTTCTATATTATTCTGCTACACGAATAATAGATTTCATTTTTTTTTTTGCTCTTCGAAATTAAAGAACCAGACTTATTTGCTAGATAAATTTGAAGTTCTAGATTATTCTACCATTGGAATAATACATTCCTGATTTTTATGCTCCTCGAAAATGCAGTGTTGGATTTTTTTGCTACTTGATTTCCAAGTTCTAGATTATTTTGCTACCCGATTATTAGGTTCCCGATTTTTTTGCTCTTCGCAATTAAAGTACTGGATTTTTCTCGTACTCGAATATGAATTTATAGATTATTCTGCCACAAGAATAAAAGATGTCCGATTTTTTGGCCCCTTGAAATTGAAGTACTGGATTTTTTTGCTATTTGAATTCGAAGTTCTATATTATTTTGCTACACGAATAATGTGTTGCTGATTTTTCCTTTCCTCAAAAATAAAGAATCCGATTTTTTTGCTACTCGAATAATAGATTTTCGACTTTGCTGCTTTTCAAAATTGAAGTATTGAATTTTTCGCTACACGGATTTGAATTTACAGATTATTCTGCAACATGAATAATAATTGCCGATTTTTTGCCGATGTTTTGGCTTCACGAAATTGAAGTACCGGAGTTTTTTGCTACTCAAATTCGAAGTCCCACATTATTTTCCTACTTGATTAATAGATTTCTAATGTTTTTACTCCTCGAAATTCAAGTACTGGATTTTCACTATTTGAATTGCATTCAATCAATTTCAATGGGAACGTTTTCCACACTATAATTTTGTATTTGTTCAATTACCGAGTTTGAAGTTTTCGCGCGCCTATCCGATCGCTGCGTCGCGTTGTGGCGAATTTAGGAAACAATGTCATTTGGAATCAGCTGATTGGTCTGTGTTTTGAAGAATAGACGTTTGCCAGCCTTTCAGCTGTTCTCGACTATCCCATTATTGATTGATTTATTGATTTATATGTTAATAGCGATTTACCTCACCTAATGTAAAATGTGTCCTATTCGTGGAAGACCGAAGAAATATGATTGGACAATAATCAAATCTCCCGTTGAGAAGTATAAGAAGAAAATTTTCAATGAAAACGGAAAGGTTTGCTCGAAATACTCCGAAATTTGGGAAACAATTGGTAATGAGACTTATGTGCCTCCAGCAACATTGTACAGTTATGTGCAATGTAATGTGAAGAACTTATTGAATGATTTGCAGGGAAATGCCACTGTAAGTTCTGGTCGTATTTTTAATCTATTAAAGACTTCCGTTCCTTTGTGAAAATAACACGTAAAAATATGAAATTACTTTATAAAAAATGTACCAAACTTGTATTTTAACTCACTTCTAAGCCGAACTGAACCGTAATCTTTTACATAAATATGTGTTAGGTTAAAAAAAATTATTTTAGGTAATTGAAACGCATTTCCAAAATTTGGCACTTACGCCCGTATGCAGTGTGCCCCTTCAAATATAATGTATTGTGTAAAGAGAAAGAGATGCCTCAATACGGACCAAATTTTTAGGTTCAACTTCAGAGTCACTTAGTATATAAATATTAATAATTAAACATAAGTCAAAAGAGAATGTGCATAAATAAATATGAATTAATAAAAAATATTTGAAATATAAATGAGATTAGGTTTCATGGCATTCTATTTTTGGACCCCTAATAAAAGGATTATACTTCGAACCCGAGCTCTGACGATTTCTGAATATTTTCTCATTAATTCTGACGACTTCCGTCGAGAAACGTAGCAAAACTGGTCAGAAACTGTCAGAAGTCCGTCTTTTCGTCTGAAGATTCGTGGATGTTTTTCTAAAAGGGGAACCAAATTTTTTTGAATCCATTTTGGAACATACCACTACATTCTTTAGAAAAAATTAGTTTTGTTCAAAACTCAGAACTCTTTTGGAATTTTCGTCCTACGTTATTCTTATTCTGTAAAAGTTAATTTGAAATGTAGCCTCATAAAAAAGTAGAATTGGGTAACTGTACCAGGAGTTACGTACAATGGAAAGTTAGCGGTCGGGGTAAATCGTCGAAAATTCGGGCCCCTGTATCTTGACAACCCATTATACTAAGTGCACTTCCTTCACAGAATTTGAAGATTCTTAATTGTTATCAAGGCTTGATAAATAATAGCTCAATATATTCATTAATACATTCCTTGAGTTTTCTCTAAGGATACTCTCATGAATAACGATTATAAGATAAATCATTTTGCCTCAAACTAAGTTTTTCTAAGAAATATAGTGCTATCTCATAGAAATTGTATTAAAATTAATTCTGATTCTATTTTTCTTGCTGTTATAAATCGTTGTGTAGTAAACGTTTATCTAAGCCTTACTCAAAAATACTCAGCTTTACGTGTAAGGAATTTATATCCTTTATAAGAATCGCAAAGTCGCAAAGTTTTTAACTTCAAAGGGTTAAAGTATAGTCATTCCAATTTTAAATAGAAAGTGCCCATGCAATTCTTGTCAAATCATGTACTTTACTTCGTATGAAATTAGCTTGAATGCAATTGAATTTTTCACATTTTTCTGAGAATTGAATATAGATAATATGTACAAATAATTTACAGACAGCTTCGTTGAGAAATTCGGAGAGTTATACCCTGGAAGACCAAAGCTTAATTACAGACCATTCCAAACTTGATGAATCTAAAGGTGGAACCAAAGTGGTTGAAATTCACTTCAGTAAAAAAGAGTCTGAAGGCCTGTTGGAAATAGTCCAGCAAAAAAGTGGTGAAAGGAAAAGCGGTTCAGCAAAGAATCGTTTATGCCTGGTTTTAAAGAAAGGCATGTGGCAAAATATTGTCCAGATAAAACTGTATGCGAAGTGTCGCATATCGTGTGGATACAACTTTAAGTCGCACAAGATTTTCATACAATCGAACAGGGGATCATTTGATGGCCATTGTAAATGTGGAGGATCGATTTTTGGGGAGTTCAAGGATCTCGATCAAGAGGTTATTACAGCAGTTTGCACGATAACCGAGGGCACAAAAAAGTGTGGTAAAAGGTACTCACGAAATCCAGAAAGGAAGGAGATTGCTCGTGAGTTATATGAAAAGAAAAAATCTCCATCAGTTTATAGGGCAGAAAAAGCAAACGAAATTATGGTTGACGAAGATCCTGAACCGGGTTACCTATACTCAGCAGAGGTTTTAAGAAATGCTAAGAACGAGTATGCCCAAGAGTTACTGGTTCATAAAGACCCTATAATGGCTTTAGTGATTTTGCAAACAAATGACTTGAAAAATGAAATAAGATTTCTAAGCATAAATCCATTCATTGTCCATGTTTGGTCCAATTATCAAATAAAGGTGTACAAAACATATTGCGAGAATGACAATGCTTGTTTGATTCTTGATGTTACTGCTCACATAATTCGTACAATCAAACGAGTTGCTGGTACAGATTCAGGCCCTATTGAATTGTATGAACTTCTTATTCATACGAACGCGGGTTAATTTTCAGTGGCTCTAATGTTTAGTGAATCCCACAATACAAATACGATTCAGTTTTTTCTGATGGAGCTTATTAGGTCTGGTGCTCCAATTCCAAAAGAGACGGTGTCCGATATGGCAGGGGCTATATTAAATGCCTTCGTAGGAGCATTTACCATATACGGTACGGTAAACGAATACGCTGATGCTTGCACGGAAGACTCAGTTCCAAACTGCTATATCCGCATTGATTATGCCCACTTCAAAAAGTCATGGGCGGATTTCTTGAGTGAAAATGTTAAAAGCAGAAGAATTAGAAAATTCTATTTGGAGTCCATTACTCAACTAGTTTTTGCGAGAAGCAGAAAAGAAGCTGAGACCGTCATAGTAGCCCTTTTAACAGTATCGCAAAGCGAAACTGATGGGAGAAGGCAACTAAATGGAGCTGAACTAACTTTTTGCGAACAACAAAGAAGATTCTTATTGGATTTAATATGCCTACATCCAGTCGTGATTTCAGAAGAAGAGAGATCTGAAAAACAGAAAGGAGAGTCAGGTGCATAATTTTAATTTTATTTGGCCGCAGCTACTAGTCTTGTCGGAAGAATGGAACTATAAATTGTACCAAAATATCGATACGGTTGACCTAATTTTTTTCCGGGACGACTCACACGGGTCCAGAAAGAAATTTTTGCGAACAAATTTGTTCACGGAATACGACTGTTGACCAATTAAATTTTTTTCAGAAGTACTCTGCAAACAATTCTCAAAAACATTATTGTTGAACACTAAAATAAATTAAAAAAGTGGCTGTCTTACGTGAGTGAAGAATTTAAAGTAGAGTATTTGTGAACAGAAAAATCTTGAATCCTTTAAGAAATGCATCACGTGGACGAATTTGTCTTCCAAAAATCTATTTCTGAACGACTGTGCTACTACATATTCTAATAGATTTATAGAAACGGCTCAAAGCGTAAATGTACACTCAAAAAAATGTCTGGTTAAACCAACCAGAATTCCGATTAAATATGGCCTTACTATTTTTTCTGGTTGAAGTAATCAGAATTCTGATTATTTTAATAAGAATGTCTGGTTAATTTAAACGGAATTCTGGCTAATTCAACCATAATTCTGGTTAGTCTAACCAGAAAAAATAGTAAGGGCATATTTAACCGGAATTCTGGTTGGCTTAATCAGACATTTTTTTTAGTGTAAGTTTGTTCAGATTTCGTCTTCATAACTATTATGTTATTATTAATATTCAGTATCTTTACTTTTCATTATCTAGATAGTGCTATAAATTAGGATAGTTTCAGGAAAGGCTTGAAGCGTTAAATTGATATCTACAATTCTATTTCTTTCTTTCCCATCTCTTTTTTACAGCATTCGAAAATAACAATAAAGTTTCCGAGAGCTTGCCTTTTGAAATAAAATTATTTTTTATTTTACAATAACTGCCAATATATGCTGTGTATACGATAAACACTGTCCATGTATCTTGATTAAAATCAGCGACGGTCGGAGAGGCTAAGACATAAGCTTAAGACCCATTCCGCCTACTTGCGGGTTCAATTCCCGCCTTGAACTTAGGAAGAGCCTCGGCGGTTCACGCGGCAAACACTCGTCTAGCAAGGGTGCGTTGCGCCAGCACCTCCGCTTCGAAAAATTTGAAAAATCATAAAAATTAACAGCGCTAGAATTTTGGGCTTTTTTGGGCTCTCCAAAACTGAAAAAATTAATTCTAGAAAAATAACCCCTGTCTCCCAAAAATTACTCTTAAAATAACTTACGCGTCTAGCCTTAGCGTAAGCATATTCGAATTTTGGCATATTTTTGGGCTCCCCGGAACACTCAGAAATTATTTGGAAAAATCAACCTTAACCCTTAAAAAAATACGTAGAAAAATATATGGAATAAGTACGAGAAAACATATGCCGTAGGTATGAGCTAACTTTGAGCTCAATAAAAATAATAAATTAAATGGTCCGAAAACAACACATAACACTAACACCTAGCTCTAATTAAAAATAATAGATATCGAACAAAATAAAAAGACCGCCAAAAAATTTTTAATGAAAAATAATGACCACAGACAACTTTTTAAGACTGCAGTTAATATAACTATCTCCACACTTATATTTTACGACATCTAAGGACTACCCCTATCACATTTAACCAACCAAGTCTCAGTTGTCTTCAATTGAAACTGCAAAAAGTTATAAATAATGACCACGTATAACTTTTCAAGTCTCTAGTTGATATATCTACCCCCACAGTAATATTCCACAACCCCTAGGAACTCACCCTATCACATTTAACGAATCAAGTGTCAGCTGTCTTTATCTGAAATCGCCATTTTTATAGTAGTTTTGGTTGAAGGCAGCCAAGACGGGGCTCGTTAAATGTGATAAGGGTAGTTCCTAGGAGATGTGGAATATTACTGTTGGTGCAGATATATTAACTGGAGTCTTGAAAAAGTGTCTGCGGTAATTACTTATAATTTTTTTGCGGTTTTAATCAAAGGCAGCTGAGGCTTGGTTCGTTAAATGTGATAGGGGTCGTTCTTAAGGGTTTTTGAATGTTATTGTGGAGATAAAAATATGAAAGAGAGTTGTAGAAAAGTGCTTGTGGTAATTATTCTCAATTGAAATGTTCATGGATTTTTTAGTTGAAGGCAGCCAAGCAGGGTTTGGTTGAATGCGCCAGGGATGTTTTTTTGTTGTTGGTTTTTTTATCATTACCGTGGGGTTGTCGGTATAGTTTGAGTTTTGCGAAGCTGGCTATTATGATTTTTTTTCCATTTGGAAATTTATCGGCAAAATTTTGTGAACCCCGATTACATATTTTTTGTTTCTGTTTAATATCTATATTTTCAATCAGGGGTACGTGTTAGAGTTGTGAGTTGTTTTCAATCAATTTAATTTATTATTTCTAGTGAGCTCAAAACTAGCTCGGACCTACGGTATATGTTTTCTCGTACTCATTCCATATCTTTTTCTACAGCGTTTTAAGGGTTAGAGTAGATTAAAAAAATATAATTTTTGAGTGTTTTGTGGAGTCCAAAATAGCCCGAAATTCGGATATGCTGATGTAAGCTGGGCTCGTAATTAAGTGTAAGGGTCATTTTTGGGAGGCAGGGGTTGTTTTCTAAAAATTAATGTTTGCATTTTTGGAGAGCCCAAAAAAGACGAAAATTCTGGCTCTGTTGATTTTTTTAATTTTCCAAATTCCACGTAGTGGAGGTGCTGACTGTCAGCACCTCCACCCAAAAGTCGGTTTTTTGAGAAAACTAAGAGAGCCCAAAAATCGGCAACCGTGTCCAAAAAAAGCCCAAAATTATGGCATGTGGAAAATATTTGAATTTCTTCGTGAAGGTGCTAGCGCCGGTACCTCTATAGAGAAAAAGTTCGATCAGGCAAAAAATAAAAAAATAAATGTATTTGCTGTACATGGACCAGGATTAGGAGTATTCGTGTTTTTTAGTAGCTGAATCCGAATCTAAAAACAAAATCTATTTGACACATCAAGCTTTTGATGAAATGAAGGACAAACGCCTTTCTTGCCATTTCTTTTAGAAATGTCATAGGGTACGAACCTGAAGTTTCAGACACTTTTACAATGTTTCAAATTAAATTTTGTAGTTTTTAAAGTCGGATCGTTATATTTTTCGAAAAATATGCACTTCGCTTATCTTCAGCGCTAAGAGCTTTTTGCTATGCGCGCGTTCGCTCGGGTCGTAATAAGTGGTGTACGAGCGCATGTGCGGAGAAAATCTGTTACTGCTCAAGATAGAGAAAGCGAACTTTTTTCAATGTATATAAGAATATTGAAGTACAAGGTTCCACCTTCAATTTGAGCCCTGTTATAAGTATCTCTAGCTTCAGGTTGACATTCTACGATATTTCACGAAATGGCCAAAAACACCTTTTTTTCTAAAAAAATTCCCCCTCCATTTTCTCTGAAGTGGGGCACTTTTTTATATCAAATTTTTATTCCCTGTATCAGTCAAAGAATGATCTAAACATAAATGTTTTTGTTCACAATTTTTTCACCTTGATTCTGCACCAAAATATTTTCGAAGTTGTCGTATTTTTAAATTAAAAATACGATTCTATAAAGCATTTATTCTTGCTCCTGAAACCCCTAACAAATGTGGGTTACTCCCTAATCACGTGCTACCTTACATATGTGAAGATATCGTCCATTTTAGGAAACACGCCGAAAGAACTAACTGATAAGAATAAAGGGAAAGACGACGAGGAAAACGAAGAAGAAACTAATTTGAGCACAAACAACTGGAAAAGGTGGGGTATGCAATTAAATGACTCTGTGAAAAGCATTATTGCAAAAGCTGATGAACTGGGGGACCACGGAAATGCACACATCTGCGAGGAACTTCCAAAGCGTCTCCTAAGATACATTAAATGGTTACCTCTGTGGTCTTGTATTTGTAGAGATCAATTTGGGTATGGCAGAGTTCCCGCAACAAGTGCTCCAGTCGAATCGGATATGAACAACCTTAAAAATTCAGAATATTTGTCAAGAAGATGTAAGAACGAGCTTGAAACCTCAGTGTCCAGTTTGTGAAGATGGAAATTTACCAACAGGGGTGCACAGGTTCGATAAATAAAACACAAAACTATATTTCCTAAAGACGTATGTGTATAATATTGCAATTCTTCTCGCAATTACAGTTACAATAATACTTCCCCCATGTCACAGAAAATAATAGTCTTCAATTTTGCATTCTTATTTTAGGTGTGCTATTTATGACAAAGCTGTCCACGTGTTTTCACAGTGTTCTCAGGCAATAGATAATGAAGAAGAAGGCTTCGGAGAAAAACGTGTTTGTAAGTCATGCCAAACTAACCAAAGCGCCACAAAAATTCTCTCTTCTCGGGAACTTGAAAACTGGAAGGATCTTGTAAAGCACAGAAAATCGGAGTATTATAGAGATAATTTTTTATAAAATGAGTTTTTAGACAATGAAAATCTTTCAGCAATACCTGTATTTAGGAATGGTGATAATCTCAAATTGGCGGCATTAAAGATTAATAAAAAAGCTGTTGTTTTGAAAAATACTTGTGCTTTTGATAGCTTATTTCAAGTGCTCTTAACCGCATTTCTGGACAGACCAGAGTTTTGTGAGGAAGTTAAAAGAATTTCTATAGGAAGCAGCTTTCATTCATTGATATTATAAGTCTCGAACAAGAAGCTTGGACCCGAAGCTTATCGCCGACGAGCCGAAATTTTAATGCAACATTTTGTGCCAAAAAAGGATGTTAAAAATTGCATCCTCATCCCATGCGAAACTACGATTAAGTACATGGTTACGAAACTCATGGGAAACTATCCCAGTTTCAAAGAAAAGTCAATTTGTAAAAATAAAGAGTGTCCTACGCGTGAGAAGAAAATCGTAAATATAACTTTAGACGTAGTTGCAACTATGCTTAAAGACGACTTCAACTCAGCTATTGAAAAAGAAATTGTACTTGATTTGCACACCAAATGTCCTGTAAAGTTGTGTACGGATCACGAGGAAACACATATTTCGGAAACAGGTATATTATTGATTTTTTTAAAATTGTTGATGTTTGATTGATGTTTGTTGATCTGCTACTGATCATATAACTCCTAGAAACCTTATATTATTAGCAAGAGAGGCGTTAAAGTATTCAGAACTGATTGCACGCCAGCAGTCTCACAGTGAATCTAAAAGATACGCTATTGAAAATTCTCGTGCAGAATCCTATAAAAAGAATCCTACCTTCGGGTTCTTGCGCACATGTTCATGTACGCAGAACTTTACTGATATATCAATCTACATAGGTTCCTAGATTAAATCGAATATACAGTTAAAACCCGAAAATGTATAGAACTATACATAGGAACCTATGTGGAAAACACATTACAAAAAATGTCGGTAAGGTACGGGTCAGATAAATTGTACATGCCCTTAAAAGATAATGAGAACTAAAGCTTCCTTGTTGTAAAATAGTCTCTTCAACATAATTGAATTTATATCAATCATTAAACTTAAATTATTTCTTGACTACAGGACCCTGCATATTCATTGAACCAACGACGGAGAATCTTAAAATAACACTGGGCTTGATTCCCACATCATAAAAACTCTCATTTATGCCACGCGAATACAAACTGGCTGGCATAGTGAATTTCACTCCGCCGATACAAATAAAAAGCAGTGTATCAACAGAAGATGGATTCATTGGACATTACACAGCTATTTCGTACAGAAACAATTTAAAATGGGTTAAATACGACGACCAAGGACCCAAAACCTCCTCCGTTCCTCCTGACACTATTGCATGTCCTGCTTTAATAATTTACACTTGCTAAGTTTGAATATTAAACAGTTAAGATTTAGAGCCTCAAAATCGAAGTTGGTATTTTTAACAAGGGCAAAAATCAGAAACTCTATTAACACTGTAAAATAATTTTAAAAAATTTGTTAACAAAGTCATATCTGCTTGATATGACGGTGTTGTTTCTCAACGTTCAGGGTTGAAGCCCAATAATCGGAATTGGTATTTTTGAGGAACCCCAAAATCAGAGACTCTGATGATACTGGAAAATTCCAAAAAAGATTATTTTTTGACAAAGTCGTATCTGCGTGGTATCAAGGTGTTGATTCTTAACATTAAAGGTTTGAGCCCAAAAATCAGAGCATTTTCTGAAACAAAATTTTTTCGACAAAGTCTCATCTGCTATGAATTTAAAAAAAAACAATTTTTTTCACCGCATTCACTAAATGAGTGTGTAAAGTCTACTAAATCAGTTAGTGAGGATAGTATGGTTCGATTCCTACAAGAGCGAAAAAAAGGTCTTTTCAGAAATTACAAACTTTCAATTTATAATCTGCGATATCTCAATTTCGTGAAGCAAAAAAATCGCGAATCTAATATTCCAGTACCTCAATAATGATCTGGAACTCTCGAAGCTCAAATTCCGTTTCAACTTCCTTATAATAATAAACGATAGTTACATCATTTGAATAAATATTTGCAGCTAAATCTAGTATATACAAAATTGTTAACTGTAATGATGTACACACTAATGATGAAAAGTATTGTTTAGGACACTTGAACTTCAGCAGATTGTACAGTGAATCATCATGCCTGAATCATCTTCATATTGTTTAAACTTGTTTTTATATTTTCAGGAAATTTTCGGTTACGAGATGTTGATACTGTCACTCAGGGGCGACAGGGATGAAATTTATATTGGCCATCGCAAAGCAAAGAAGGGCAGAAGTCTCAAACTAACAGTGTTTCCTGCATATTATTATTTTTGACGCGCTTTATATAAGTATATGTAAGTTCCACTGCATAAATTTACTTGGAAGGTAGTTTTTGAGAGAAGTCATGAAAGGGTTGAATTTTCAAGTGGCAAATAATTAAGTTAGAGTTCTGAATCATCTTTACGTTATTCAAGGTTGTTTTTACACATTTAGAACATTTTTGGTCCCGGGAGGCAGGTATGTATGACTTAGGGGTAGTTTTTTGGGACACGAATCATATGTCATCGCAGAGCAAAAAAAGTGCAAAGAATCACCGCCAACTGTGTTTGATGAATATGATTGTTTCTGATGCGTTTTGTAAGAATATGTAAGTTCCGCTTCATGAATTTACGTGGAAGGGTAGTTTTTGGGAAAAATTATTAAAGGGGTAAATTTCCAAGTGTTGAATAATTAAGTTAGAGTTCTGAATCATCTTTACATTATTCAAGATGGTTTTCAAACTATTAGAACATTTTTCGTCACGAGCGGTAGGTATGTATGATCTAGGGGTAGTTTTTTGAGACACGTATTATATGTATTCGGAGAGCAAAAGAAGAGCGAAAAATTCCCGAAAAGTGTGTTCTATGAATATCATTGTTTCTGATGAGTTTTGTAAGTATACGTAAGTTCCGCTACAAAAATTTACGTGGAAGGGTAGTTTTTGAGAGAAATCATGGAAGGGTTGAATTTTCAAGTGGTAAATAATTAATTTAGAGTCCAGAATCATCCTTACGTTATTCAAGGTGGTTTTTACACTTTCAGTACGTTTTTGGTCACGGGGGGCACGTATGTATGACTCAGGGGTAGTTTTTTGAGACACGTATTATATGTTAACGGAGAGCAAAAAACGAGCAAAAAATTCCCGAAAAGTGTGTTCCATGAATATCATTGTTTCTGATGAGTTTTGTAAGTATATGTAAGTTCCGCTACATAAATTTACGTAGAAGGGTAGTTTTTGAGAGAAATCATGAGCGGGGTGAATGTTCAAGTGGTAAATAATTAATTCAGAGTTCTGAATCATCTATACGTTATTCAAGGATGTTTTTACACATTTAGAACATTTTTGGTCACGGGGGGTAGGTATGTATGACTCAGGGGTGGTTTTTTAAGACACGTATGATATGTAATCGGAGAGAAAAAAAAGAGCAAAAAATTCCCAAAAAGGTTGTTCTATGAATATCACTGTTTCTGATGAGTTTTGTAAGTATATGTAAGTTCCGCTACATAAATTTACGTGGAAAGGTAGTTTTTGAGAGAAATCATGAAAGGGGTACATTTTCAAGTGGTAAATAATTAATTTAGAGTCCAGAATCATCCTTACGTTATTCAAGGTGGTTTTTAAACTTTCAGAACATTTTTGGTCACGGGGGGCGCGTATGTATGACTTAAGGGGTAGTTTTATGGGACACGTACTCTATGTCATCGGAGAGCAAAAAAAGATCAAAGAATTATCGCGAACCGTGCTTCATGAATATTATTGTTTTTGATACGTTTAATAAGTATATGTAAGTTTCGCTACAGAATTTTACGTGGAAGGGTAGTTTTTGGGAACAAGTATAGAAGGGGTAAATTTCCAAGTGTTGAATAATTAAATTGGAGTTCTGAATCATCTTTACATCATTCAAGATGGTTTTTAAACTTTTAGAACATTTTTGGTCACGAGCGGTAGGTATGCATGACTTAGGGGTAGTTTTTTGAGACACGTATTATATGTAATCGGAGAGCAAAAAAAGAGCAAAAAATTCACGAAAAGTGTCTTCTATGAATATCATTGTTTCTAATGTGTTTTGTAAGTATACGCAAGTTCCGCTACATAAATTTACGTGGAAGGGTGGTTTTTGGGAAAAATTATAAAAGGGGTAAATTTCCAAGTGTTAAATAATTAAGTTAGAGTCCAGAATCATCCTTACGTTACTCAACTTGGTTTTAGCACTTTCGGAACGTTTTTGGTCACGGGGGGCACGTGTGTATGACTTAGGGGTAGTTTTTTGGGACACGCATTATATGTCATGGAGAGCAAAAAAAGAGGAAAAAATTCCCGAAAATTGTGTTTCATGAATATCATTGTGTCTGATGCTTTTTGTAAGTATATGTAAATTCAGCTACATAAATTTACGTGGAAGGGTAGTTTTTGAGAGAAATCATGAAACGGTTGAATTTTCAAGTGGTAAATAATTAATTTAGAGTTCTGAATCATCCTTACGTTATTCAAGGTGGTTTTTACACTTTTAGAACATCTTTGGTCACGAGGGGTAGGTATGTATGACTTAGGGGTAGCTTTTTGGGACACTTATTATGTGTTATCGGAGAGCAAAAAAAGAGCAAAAAATTCCCGTAAACTGTGTTCTATGAATATCATTGTTTCTGATGCGTTTTGTAAGTATATGTAAGTTCCGCTACATAAATTTACGTGGAAGGGTAGTTTTTGAGAAAATATATAAAAGGGGTGAATTTCCAAGTGTTAAGTAATTAAGTTAGAGTTCTGGATCATCTTTACATTATTCAAGACGGGTTTCAAACTTTTAGAACATTTTTGGTCACGAGCGGTAGGTATGTATGACTTAGAGGTAGTTTTTTGAGACACGTATTATATGTAATCGGAGAGCAAAAAAAAAGCAAAAAAATCTACCCTAATCGTTTTTTTCATTATAATATTTTTTAGTTTGTTTTCATAGGTGGCGGTGCTGAGTGGACGTTGTGCTAGCGCCGCCACCCTTATTTTGGAAGTTTTAAGAGCAAAAAAAATTTTTTTTAGCATAAAATTTGCAAAAAAAAAGCAAAAAAATATGGCGTTTCCCATTTTTCATTTTGCCTTGGGTGCGGCGCTGAGTTGACGGACCTGCTCAAGCCAATACAATACCCCACGTTCCTAATCAAAATGTCCCTTTGAGTAACAGGACGAAAATGAAATGTCATAAATGTGGCATCCTAGGACACTTAATAAATCAAAGTTATACGAAAACCCAAAAATTTCGGCAGGGTATGAACGCAACAAGGCCACCTCAAGTATACTGCACCAGCGAGCAACACGAGGAATTTCTAAGCAATCAGGAATTCCCGATGGAGGAAATGCAACAAATGGAAACAAATTTACAACAAGCAGAGTCTCTAACGTTCATGGACGATTACAATCAGTCGCCGGAAAGCGGCACGGACGAGAATACAGGCTATTAGTAGACTGAGGCTCATCCATTAATCTCATGAAGGAAGACTATATCCCAATAGAATGCAAACCATTTAGAATGAAAAAAAAATTTCAGCGTGGGCAATGATAAACATCAAAGCCACCTAGCAAGAGACATTGAATATTAGGGAAAAGACATTTATTCCACATTGTTCCTGACAAACTTCCCTCTATCTGAAGAAGGAATAATTGGACTGCCTTTTTTTCAAATATAACAAGTACTATTTAACAGATAAATGGTTATATTTAGATGGTAAAAAGATATTGTTACACGACGACGGATATTTTATTGAAAGGAACGTTATGAGAATCTGCTATATCTCGACAGAAGAAACAGATAAAGATGTGTGGATAGAAAACCAAGAAAAAATCCCGGATGGACTATACAGATGCAAAAATAATCTAATCAAACTACCTTATTTTAATTATAAAAATGAACCAGTAAGATTACCAGAGAAAATATCTTTTGACATTGTCGCTAACATCAAATCGCGCGAAGTAATTCAGTCTAAAAATGGAGGAGGAGTACCCTTCAACCACGAGAGAATTAAATACACGCCTAGATCACGTCGAAGACTTCATCCGAGAATCTATTTGAGAAGTTGTTACCAAATACAACACCGTGTTTACATTAGAAGAAGATCCCTTACTATGCACAACCCTCACTGAACACGCGATAACATTACAATCAGGAAAAACAGTTAACATCAGAATCTACAAACATCCTGAAGCTCATAGAAACTTTGTCAAAGAGCACGTACAGAATCTTCTGGAACAACAGATAATAAGAAACTCAAATTCACCTTTTAACTCTCCAATTTGAGTGGTCCCTAAGAGAAAAGATAAATTAAGAATGGTAGTCGATTATCGCAAGATAAACGAAGATACTGATCAGGATGCATATCCATTACCCGTCATCGATGACATTCTTGATCACCTAGGAAAAACGAAATTTTTCTCAGCCTTTGACCTATGTTGAGATTTTCACCAAATACCGATGGCTGAAGAATCCAAAAAATATACAGCCTTCCCGATAGCCCAAGGTCACTTTGAATTCAACAGAATGCCATTTGGACTGAAAAATGCACTGGCCACATTTCAACTTATGATGGACAGTGCATTTCGAGGACTCGTAGGGAAACAATGCTTCGTCTATATTGACAATATAGTCGTCTTTGGAGACACCATAAAAGAACATAATAAAAACCTTATTGACATTTTTCAAGGAATAAAAGAATTATGATTAAAGTTAGAACCAGAAAACCTCATTACTAAAGACGGTGTAAAACCTAATCCCGCAAAAATCGAAGCCGTTAAAAATTTCAGAAAACCTAGTAACGTTAAAGAAGTACAATACTTTTTAGGTCTTGCAGGATACTACAGGAAAGCCTTTGACATTCTGAAAGAATCATTATGTTCAACAACCGTGCTTCAATACCGTAACTTCAACGACACTTTTACCCTGACAACGGATGCATCAAAAGTTGGCATTGGGGCAGTGCTCAGCCGAAAAGGAGGTATAAGCTATAGTATGGGCTACAAAAAGACTGCGACAATATTTATTAGGAAGGAAATTTATAATTCAGACCGACCATAAAGCATTGAAATGGCTCGACAATGTCAAGGACCCTTCCTCAAAACTCCTGAGATGGCGATTGAGGCTTGAAGACTGTAAATATATAGTCGAGTATGTGAAAGGAAACGAAAATAAGGCCGCAGATTGTCTATCAAGACTTTTTCCAATCCAAAAATCGGATCCCTTAGAAAAATCACCAGGAGACAATAAAGGAGATTCAGATGAAGAAATTGAAACCGGAGAAGAAGCATTACCCGAAATCGAATCCACAAACAACCATGAGGAACAAGACCTAGATGAAGCGCCGCCTAGAGGAGAAAAAATAGAATTAAGTTACCCGCTCGAAGAATGCGTGAACCATCAGTGGAAGAAGAAGCAATCAATCCACTACCTGAAATTGGACCTATCCCCGAATGGAATGAAGGATTAGTGGACGAATACTTCAATTGGAAAACTAAGAAAACAACACCAAGAGCTACTCGGAAACCTAATGCAGGAGGAAAGCTGTGGAAGAAAATACAAAAAAGAGACACAAAAGACATCAACACTGTTCAACTTCCAACATATGACGAGAAAAAATGGCTTACCATCCTGGAGGAAGTTAGGCCAGCTGTAATCACAGAAAAGTTAGACCATAATAATTATGTAATTCTACTAAATGACTAAAGAAGCTGTATCCACGCTAACCAGTTAATGCCTTACTTCTAGCATGGGCACCATGATTCTACTTTTGGCAGCGGTGCTTGGGGCTCTGAGCACTCGAGTAAACATCAAAGAATTGAAAGGAAACATTTATAAGGAAGAAATAGGATCAGCTTATTTGTTCGACGTAGAGTGGATCCTCCTAATTAATATCAACCTCACAGGCACGCACGATAGGGTTAACTCAATACAGCGAATCTTAGAATGGATCAGAGTTAACTGCAATCACTGCCCCGAAGATTTTGAAATTAGAACATTCACTTCCCGCTTCAATAGGTTGAAAACAAAAGAAATATTATTGCATAATGTTCTAGGAAAACGTCGTTACAAGCGCAGACTGTTTAATTTCGTAGGCGATGCGTCGAAGACACTATTTGGAACATTAGACGATAGTGACCTGCAGTTGATAAATAAAAAATTTGACCAAATATTTAATGACAACAAAATTATAGCACAGACCATGAAGAATCATACCAAAATTATTGAACTACTACTTGATTCTTCTTCTCAAGACTATAAAAACACAAATCAAAATTTAGCCCGTGAAAGTGAATTTCTGAATCATATTAGAGAAAAAACAAACAATAAGACTCAAAGTATATTAATAATAGTAGGAATTCTGATCGACGAATTAAATGAAGATCTTGATACAGCAATAAATGCCATAAATTTTGGAAAACATGGTATTGCACACCCACAAATTTTACCGCCTAAGATGTTGAAAGAAACACTTACAGAATTCGAAGTTACGTATAAAACGCGATACCATATACGCTTGTAGGATACCTCTGTGACTTTGACAACAGCGCCATCTGACACGCGAACTATTGGGTATCTGGAAGTTCTTTGAGCAATGTTTATGAAAAAAAGCAATGATTATCAATTCATTTCGATCCAAAATATTAATCTTTTATTTCAAATTAATTTTTTACTATGAGATTTTCCGTTAATATTGAATTTAAATTGAAATTCCTTCCCAATAGTTCCAAATTGGTGGCGCTGTCGTAGCTACCCAACAGGCGTATTGATAACAAGGAAGAAAAAATCCAGCACATCATGGACTCTTCTACTATCAACATTTCCATCATCAAGAATCAACTCGTGTATATTATTAGAATCCCTGTCATAAACAAAGAGGAAATGAAAATCCTTAGAATAATCCCTATACCTGAAAAGCTAGATACCGGATATGTTAGCATTATCCCTGAACATGAATTATTATTAGTTAACCAAGGTAGCTTTTCTCCGATTGACAAAGACGATTTAGACAAGCGTAAATAATGGATTGACGAATATAGGATTTGTCAAAGACAGCAACCTGACTTTTCACTTTCTGCTACAGACAACTGCTATTCGGACTCAATTAAAAATATGCAGATACATTGCGTTACTTCAACTTTTGTGCTCAGTAAAGAAAGCTTTATTAAAGCAAGCAACGGTTACATTATAATATTAATAGCAAAAACCTCTATCGATTTTATTTGCGTAAATGAAGTATATAACTTGAAACTAATTGGAACTTTCTTGATAACAGGAGATAAATGTAAAGTAATGACGGAAAATATCAGACTACCTTTAAATTCAAGCGAAAATATCACTAGGAGTTATGACATAAAAATAAACTACGTTAATAATTTTAGAGATGAAGAAATTCAATTGTTAAACGATAAGTTAGTTAAACTTCCCAGTATTCTTGACATAAATCAATTTCGAAGCGCTAGAATCAGTCTCGATGAAAGCAATAGCCTCCTGGATGATATAAAAAGCTGGTAAAGAATTAAAACTTGACCGAAAATGCTAAATGACTTCGCTTCAGTACATAGGTTACGCATCTATGGCCCTTGTATCACTATATGTATTACATAGAACTAAATGTATACACGGAACTATCGACGTATTGAAACATTGTTTCGGAAATTGCTATAATAATTGTAGCTTTGGTAATAGAGCCACTACACAGCACGTTAGCATTCAAAATGCCATACCTATGTTGCAACGAGGCATTGACAATGAAAATTTTGTAATGGAAACTAATCGTGCCAATTGTGTAACGGAATCCAATAATGCGAATTTTGAAATAGAAACTAATGATACAAATTTTGTAGTAGAAACTAGGCCCGTGAGGATCAGGAGAAAATAGACATTTTTAGAGGACTAAAAACGCCTGGAAAAAAAAAATTTTCCCTTAACGCCTGGCGACTAAGTCGCCAGGAAGTTATCCCCAAAATATGCAGGCCCGTTCAGAGTTGTAAAAGTCATTAGTCCGGCAGTTTATGAAATCCAGGGTGAGTCCGGAATAATCGAGAAAGCTCATGTTAAGGACTTGAAACATTATTGGTCCATTAATCCAGACGCAATAAAGGAGAAACTTTCTTCGCAACTTGAAAATGAGGAAGAGGGTGCCCAAGTTTCGCCCGGAGACGGCTCAAGTTCTGAGGAGTCTCAGAGGTCACTTTTTTTTATTTTTCAAAAAATTCAAAAAGTTGTTACGAAATATTGTAGGCTGTTCAAAAAGAAACATTTTTCTCCTCTTGACTTTTGTTCATATCGTGCGTTTTTCGGCATAACATGTTCATTTACGTTATTATTTTGTAATTTTGAAAATGCTATAACTCAAGTAATATTTTTTTTTATCCGAAAAAGTCATTAGGATAAATTCTTCGAGTTTTGGAGTTCTATGGATAGCCACACATAGAATTTTTGAATTTTGAAAAAAATGGTCTCAACAATTTTCAAAATCCGCTAACTTTTTGAATTTTGATCAAAATTAGCTGGTTAACGAACTTGTTCTTTCTTTTCAGGCCCTAAAAAAGTTTGCCAAAGCACAACCCAATCTGATTTTTTTTCGAAAGTTATCGTGCCTACAGACAGACAGACAGACAGGCAGGCAGACTACAGACTACAGACAGACAGACACCTTGGTGAAAACCTTTTTTTTTAGCTCAGGGGGTCTCAAAACGTGGAGATTTGATGAAAACCGACCAAGTCAAATTTTACATAAAACCAATACCTTCTCATTAGAATGAGAATGTACAAATATAAATCCATCTTATCGTTTTCAAAGCCGTAAATTGAACAATGAATCAATACATTTATAAATTATCTAAATTATATAATTTGAAGCACTTTTAAGCTAGAAACATTTAAGAGTTGAACGATTAACATTCTTTTTAAGTAAACACTTTTCAAATTCAAGTTTAAATTAGAAAGTACATCATATTTTCAGTAGTTTCAAATAAATATTAATGACTGATTGAATTTCTGTTCAATTCTTATTCATACATAAAAATTTTTTTTTGCTTCGAAATATTTTTAAATATTCCCTGTAAATTATCATGAAAAAATTTGATTATCTTAAAATCTACATCTTGTTTAAAATTTTCTGAAATCTTTTCAAATTTTAAATTTGAAATCTTACGAAATGTTTTCTTACAATTAATTTTTCAAAATAAAACATAATTTTCCATTTCCCTGGGAATCTCGAAAACTTTTTACATTCTCATTCTAATGAGAAGGTATTGGTTTTATGTAAAATTTGACCTGGTCGGTTTTCATCAAATCTCCACGTTTTGAGACCCCCTGAGCTAGAAAAAAAGGTTTTTACCAAGGTGTCTGTCTGTCTGTAGTATGTCTGTCTGTCTGTCTGTCAGTCAGTCTGTCTGTCTGTCTGTCTGTAGGCACGATAACATTCGAAAAAATAATCAGATTGGGTTGTGCTTTGGCACACTTTTTTAGGGCCTAAAAAGAAAGAGGAAGTTCGTTAACCAGCTAATTTTGATCAAAATTCAAAAAGTTAGCGCATTTTGAAAATTTTTGAGACTATTTTTTTCGAAATTCAGAAATTCTATGTACGGTTATTCATAGTACTCCAAAACTCGAACAATTTATCCTAATGACTTTTTCGGATAAAAAGAAAATTACAGGAGTTATAGCATTTTCAAAATTACAAAAAACAAACGTAAATGAACATTTTATGCCGAAAAACGCACGATATGAAAAAAAGTCAGAAGGAGAAAAATTTTTCTTTTTGAACACCCTACAATATTTTCGTAACAACTTTTTGAATTCTTTGAAAAATAAAAAATCCAAATCTTGATCACACAAAAAAATAATGAAAAATCAATCATTTCATTTTGCTGTCAAACTATGCAAGATACGACCAAAGATGAATGGAACAAAATTATGCACCCAAAAAAGATCTCCAAATTTTTTCATTATTCACTTTTTGATATGATGCGTAGTTTTTGTTTTATTCGTAAAACACAGCATTGGAAATAGTAAAATTAAATTTTTAGACGAATAACACAAGCTACGAGAGAAATGACAGAGACAAAATTTGTTCATCCAAAGAAGAAGTACAAATTTGTTACAAATCATGTTCTGATAGGATGCGTAGTTTTTGTTTTATTCGCGACTTTATCATTTCTATCATACGGTGCACAGAACCGAGCGTGGAACGCAAGGTTCAAATTATTTCCAAATCACATATCGAGCGCGAAGCGCGAGTGCCTGGATGAGAATGTGTTCCTTAAGGTCGATAGAACCTTGAGTAAATAAATTTCCATTTCATTCTAAAATAAAAACAAATTTAACAATCACTTCACACGTAGAGGTTTTGATAATTTTATAATATTTAAAAATAAGCTTTTTTTCCATCAAAGTCGAACACGAAGTTCAAAAATCTAGAGAAACCGAGCGTGAAGCGCGATGTAGATACGTCCGAGCGCGTAGCGGGAGGTGTATACATAATCGAGCGCGAAGCGCGAAATAAATATATGATCGAGCGCTAACATTTTTGCAAGAGTATTAATAATTTTTATTTCGAAACGCTGTATATTTTGAGGGTAATCTATGATTAAAGGCAGTAATAATTACACTTTTTTGTATAGAAAGAATTAATTAAAATACAAATATTTTACTTAATTATTTGAAACTTAATATTTATTTTTGATTCAAACATATACACTTTGGTTTTAACCTCTAATGTTAATTTCTTTTTTGTAAGGGTTTAGCTGATAAATCTTGGTATTTCCTTTATAAAAGATATGTTCACATATTATTTCACTTTCCTGGAAATCATTTATCATTTAATTATGTCTCTTTCCAAAATTTTTGCAAGAGTATAATTAATTATAATTCCGAAACGCTGTATATTTTGAGGTCAAGCTGTCATTGCACGTTGCGTTTCCACACATCACTCTGTTACAAGCATGTGATTACTCTGGCGGGATAATGTTACCTGCTCCGCTTATAACATGTTATTGCTTTGAGTGGGAAATATGTTGTCACTGGGCGACCATCGGGGAAGTCACTAGTGACTGGTTTTCTGAATCTTGTTACAAGTATGTAACTACTCAGACTCGTAACTGTGTTAGTTGGGAGAGTACTATTTCAAAAATTTGTCCTGATTTTGAAGTTGTACACAAGAAGCTAATTTATAAGAGTCCCGGATAAAAAAATGTTGTATGTGATTGATCTAGGAAAACATCTGGGAAATCGTATAGGTGTCGTCTCTCAGATAGTGTAATAAAAGTATGGTATATGAGACTTAAATTATGCATGGAGGATGTATAGCTTAAATATAGCTGAAGTATAACAAGGTATAGTCGAAGTATAGTAAGAGTATAGCTAAGGTATATCTTAGAAGTATAGCTAAAGTATAGCTGAAGAATAGCTGATGTATAGCTAATGTATATCTGTAAAGTATGTAGCTCAAGTATTTCAGGAGTATACATCAAGTATGCCTAAAGTATAGGAAAAGTATGGCTATAGTGGTATGGCTATGAAGGTATAGGTAAAGAACGAAAACATCTTCCATTAAATTATTCAGATTCGGTGAAATCTATTCAGATTAGAATGAGTCACTAGAAATTTCGCAGGTCAATGAGACGCAGATTCGCGTCCGCTGTGGATATAGGAGAAACGAGAAATTATCTGCGTCGGCCTCGGTGGCGTAATTGATTAACGCTCCACTCATAGATAGTGGCGTTGCCGGTTCAAATCCAGGCTGGGGCAGATTTTTGCTCGTTTCACCAGAAAATTATTTGACCAGTAGATCGACAAAATTTAACATTAGAAAATTAATTGTATGTGATACTTTAGCCATACTCATGTATAGATTAAGTATATCCTATGCTGCAGCTATACTTAAGTATAGATGAAGTATATCCTATGCTACAGCTATACTTAAGTATAGATGAAGTATATCCTATACTTCAGCTATACTTAAGTATAGAGGAAGTATATCATATACTTCATATGTACTTTAGCTATAGGGTAAGGAGGGGCAGCGCCAACCAGTTAACAGTCAATGATTTTTTTAAAGTTAATAAGATGTGTAACTGATCCACTTTTTTTCATTTCGAGTCCTACATTATTGTATATCATATTTCTATAACTATTAATTACATTAATGAAACAATGATTCAATAATTAAATTATTTCAAACAAGCTGTATTTGGCCGGCTTTGCCCCACACCCGAGGGCAAAACTTACCGCAGCTTTTTATGAAAATGAAAACATCTGAAGATGGCAAAACATGATGGTTCGCTTCTGTGGTATTTTATATACTGGAAAAATTACCTTAAAACATTTCCAGCGAGAAGAATAAGTTATTTTTAATAAAAATAGTGATAGCTGCGATATAACCTCTTATGCGTTGACATTGCACTAGAGACGTACTACGCGCAAAGGTTTCTACCATACCAATACAAAACACCCGCTCTACCGACCGGATTTGAAATAATAATATTTAATAGTTTCTTAAATGTAGCCCAGAAGATAAGTGGATGTCCTACATTACCGATCACTTATCGACAAAACTTATGACACGTTCATAACCTAAGCACGTGTTAGCTATTATTTTGGCCATGCTTGCCCCACTGGTGAGGACTCATTTATTTACGATATTTTAAATATTTGGGACTTGAATTAGTTTCAACTATTATAATAAAACAATGTGATATTGTGTAATCTGTCAAAATATAAAATTTTCATACTGTAAGTATTGCCATTAATGTTGAAAACTTCATATTTCTGCTAGCGAATCTTCATTCTTTCGTTGTCAAAACTGTTTTCTGAATCATTTTTCTTTTACATCGTCAATTTTCAAGATTTTAGTACCTAACACTATCTCTATGATATAATAGATTTATTTAATGCAGAGTAATATTAAAATTGTTAAATAATAGCGATGTTATAAGCAAAGTCGCCTTTGCCCCACCGGCTGGCGCTGCCCCTCCTTACTTCATCTATGCTTCATCTATACTTCAGCTATACTATAGCTAGACTTTCGCTATACTATTTCAATATACTTGAAGTATGGGATCTTCTCATTTACCATACATGTTTTATACTTCTGAAAGTCAATGATTGATCAATCCCATACTTATAATTTTTACCCTTATAATTTTTACCCGGGGTTCTAATAACTGATTTGTAAAAGTAGAAGATTTGGCTCACTTAAAAATGTTTCGGAGCACATTTTTCTTTTCTGCAATTTAGTTTTATTCCACAATACGGAAGTTACATCCTTAGCTGCTGCTTCTTCCGATATTTCCAGTACTGGAGTTGTTATTCCTGCTGCACCGAGACACTGATGACGTTTTTGAAGAACACGTTGTTCGGTTGAAGGAGGGCGCATTATAGCAAAGAATAGTTCCGCCCGAATTACCTTAAAGTCCAAGAAGCGAGTAACTCTTAAATTCTTCAAGAATGTGATCAGTGTTCTGTCCGAGTAAAAATTATAGATATGCGGGAGTGATCAGTCATTGACTTTCCAAAGTATAAAAAATGTATGCTAAACCAGACAATCTTATACTTCATGTATATTGAAATAGTATAGATAAAGTATAGATAAGTATAGCTGAAGTATGGCTGAAGTATGACTGAAGTATAGCCGAAGTATAGCTGAAGTATAGCTGAAGTATAGCTAAAGTATAGCTGAAGTATGGGATATACTTTATTTATATTTACCTAAGTAAATATGGCTATACACTCAGAAAAATGTTTTCTTTGAATCAAATAAATGTTTCCTCTGATATAGTGTCAAACAAATATTTGCTTGATTCGAATAAAATTGATTTGATTCAAAGACAACATGGCTTATCTCAAACAAATTTTATTTAAATCACACAAACTCTATCTTTGATTTAGGATCAAACAAATGTTTGTTTGATTCGAAAAAACATTTTTCTGAGTGTACTTCATCCAGGGCCGCATTTAAGGTTGTGCGGGCCCCAGGGCCGGTTAGAATGTGGGGGCCCTTAAAGGTGACCAGGGACTGGCTTCTAAAAAAAAAGAAAAAGGTCATCGAAGTAGGAGCCGATGGAGAAGCGTGTGCATGGAAAATTTTCAATCGTTTCCACATTGGTGGGGGCCCTGGGGTCATGGCCCCGCTGGCCCTTGTACTAAATGCGGCCCTGACTTCATCTATACTAAGGTATATCTGAAGTATAGATTATACGTAATTTATACTTAAGTATGATGAAAGTATCGGACATGGAATTGCACTAATTTGTTCTTCGAGATATCCAAGCAACGGGATAAAACATAATGTATTATAAATAACAGCTCATCCAAAAATTTTAAACTTTCGCAATGGACATCATATATATGATTCTCATATCATATATATTGGTAAGAGAACCAAAATCTTTGATTCCTAAACATAATATTAATAGAATAAAAAGATTTAATCAAATTGTTACTCAGGTGAAATGTTTAATGTTAGGTTTTGCATAATATAAAGTTAAAAAATTTATCTTACAATTAACATTTTACTTATTTTAGAAGTTACAAACAATATTCTTTGACATCGTCAAAATCATAATTCTGGATCTCTATTTGCATGTATCTCAGATATCCGACTATCTCCAATCAACAATAATATAGCTATACCTACTATAGCCATACTTTTCCTATACTTTATACATAATCTACATACTTGAGCTGTACTTAAGAGATATACGTCAGATATAATTTGACTGAACATCAGCTACACTTTGTCTATACTTTAGTTATACTGCAGCTATACTTCTCAGATGTACTTTAGCAATACTTTCCTTATACCTCAACCATACATCGTTATAATTGAGCTATATTTGAGCTATATATCCACTGTACACCATTCAAATATACATGAATATCGATTTAAAAATTTCAGATCCGTGTTTCCCGCAAAAAATCCCATCGAGATCGATATTTGAAAATTATATTAATCAAAAATAAGAGTCAACAATTTTAACATAAAAAATCGATATGTCGAAAACTATTTAAGATATCGATTTGACAATTTTAGATCCGTGTTTCTCGCAAAAAAATCCCATCGAAATCGATATTTAGAAATTATATTAATCACAATTAAAAGTCAATAATTTTAACATAAAAAAATCGATATATCGAAAACTATACGAGATATCGATTCAACAATTATAGATCCGTGTTTCTCGCAGAAAATCTCACCGAAATCGATATTTGGAAATTATATTAATCAAAAGTAAAAGTCAATAATTTTAACATAATGAAATCGATATCTCGAAAACTATGTGAGATATCGATTTGAAAATTTCTGAGTCGTGTTTCTCGCCAAAAATCCTACAGGAATCCACATAAAAACTTTTCCGCCACGGATATCGTAATCTCCCCGAGAACCGGGACTGTCGAATGGTGCTATCGACCTCTCCGGCGATTCCTATTACAACGAAATACAGTAATTTCTTTGTCGTGATATTGACCCTGGCATTGATCCCAGGCTCGAGCACACAGCTAGCAGAGTTCTATAAGCGTGTGTACACGCAACGTGGTGCGTAAGCAGTAGGATGTCGTGAAGGTGGAGCTGGGTCGCCGTCGTTACGTCGCTGGGAAGGGGTAGACCGACCTTGGAGCGACCCCAACCAAGGTCGCAGACGCAGACGTCCTTCTAAGCCCCACCTTGCCGGTCGACCCCTTATCAAGCTCCGGCTGCCTCCCCGCCTCAGACTTTCATATAACCTCCCTTCGCCCATCACCCTCCGGGCACCCTGTCGTTTGCGACGCGCAGACTACATTCAGAGTGGAACATTTTTTAATAGATATTGAAAAGCTTAAGAAGTATATTACTAACCATTTTCTAAAAAACTATTTACTGAAGAAAAACTCATGAAAACGATTATTTAAAAGAGCAAGCCTTTTTTCTATTGTTTGAAAATAGTCTTAAAGATTTTAAAAAATTACTTCAGAGGTAAAGTATGTCTAATTGGGTGCAAATCAAGGGATAAATCACAAAAAGAAAAAAATTTCCTTTTTATGAAAGATGGGTGTAGCGAATTTTTTCTTTGTTACATGAAAAAAGTCTTAATGCATACCAGAAACAAGAACAGGAAAACAGTAGGAATGCCAGTACTTTCGGTCGAGCTCAATGATAACCGTGATGGATCTTATCATTTGGGATAGCGACGTATAGATATAAATATATAGAATATTTAAATTTAATATCTTACAGATCGCTATATCACATAGTTAAGCTTACAAGATATACTTATTCTCAGTGCGATGTTTTTTTGTTCCCCTCTTGCTAAGAGAGTTGAGATTCTGAAAAAGTAAAACAGAAATCTGACACAGATTTAAAATCTTTACAATTTTGGGAAATGGGTAATCGAGGTTTGAACAGCTAGGATGATTTCAATATTGAAAAAACTATTTTTTCAAACTATTAGAATCCCTCTTTCTTGCTCTCCAAAAAGTTGACGTCTCGTGAAATCTGGCTGAAATAACATATCCTTACGAAAAGTGGACTTTCTGTGGCATGTGCCATATAGTTCAAGCAGATTTTTAAATCGACTAGAAACTCACGCGTGCACTTGCAGCGCACGCCTTCGTCACATTCCGCCTACGGGAGTTTTGAAAATGTTATCTTAAATCATCGCAAGAGTACTTTCAAAATAAGTTGACCACTTTAGGTTCCCGCCATTTGCCACTTTTTTTAATTTTGTGAGACTCCGTTTAGAAAATATAAACAAAAAGTACGCAAAATGTCTTGTCACCCACTGTACCAAACTGCAAATTCAAAATGAAATAAGGCTGAATTATGTTGAAAACATTTTTTAAGGTTTGAGATTAACAGATAATATAACCCATATTCATCAAGCCAACAAGGTCATCCTTTTTGGTTGGAAATTCAAGTATTTTTTGAAAATTCGCCTCTTCAATTTAATAATTAATCAATTTTAGTAAATAAGCAAATTTTTGTTCAAAAATTCAACAATTTTGTTAGAAAGTCATATTTTTTCATTTAAAATTCAATTGTTCTGTTGAA
>CAKNXH010065198.1:0-32420 GCA_932178445.1 Andricus quercusramuli | reverse complement strand
CTGCTTTAAAATTAATTGTTCTAACAGAAACTATTTTGTTGAAAATTCGTTGTTTTTTTCGGTTGAATTGAACTGTTATTGATCTAAAATTAAAATATTTTTTTGTTAAAACATCAAAAATTAAATTTTTTTTTAAAATTGATTTCTTTTTGTAGAAAATTAAATAACTCGGTTTACACTGGAACTGCTTTATTGAAAGTTAATGTTTTTGGTTGAAGGTTTATCTCTTTGGTGGTAAATGGAACTATTTTGTTGGAAATTCGTTTTTTTCTGGTTGATACATCACCTATTGCATTTTGTTGTTGAGAATTTACCTTTTTCCTTGAACGATTGCGAGCCGCACGAGGTTATGTCGCGTCAGCGCGACGCGACGCGGCCACCCCGATTTCAGCAGTCACGATCGTTATCGTACGATCAGTCCCGATTTCTTATTTTCTATTTTTGTTTTCATTCGGCTAATCTTTTTTTTCTGCATTAAAATTAATTGTTCTAACAGAAACTATTTTGTTGAAAATTCGTTGTGTTTTTGGTTGAATTGAACTGTAATTTATCTAAAATTGAAATATTTCTTGGTTGAAATTTCAACAATTACATTTTCTGTTGAAAATTGATTTCTTTTTGTAGAAAATTGGATAACTTGGTTTAAACTGGAACTGCTTTGTTAAAAGTTAATGTTTTTGGTTGAAGGTTTATCTCTTTGGTGGGAAATGGAACTATTTGGTTGAAATTTCGTTTGTTTTTGGTTGAATCCGACTGTTATTGATCTAAAATTGTGATAATTTCTGGTTGATACATCACCTATTGCATTTTTTTTTAAATTCATCTTTTTCCTTGGACGTTTGCATCCGCACGAGGTTTGTCGCGTCAGCGCGACGCGATGCGACCACCCCGATTTCTGCAGTCACGGTCGTTATCGTACGACAAGCCCCGATTTCTTATTTCATATTTTTTTTTCATTCGGCTAAACTTTTTTTTTTTCTAATTAATTGTTCTATCAGAAACTATTTTCTTGAAAATTCGTTGTTTTTTTGGTTGAATTGAATTGGTATTGATCTAAAATGAAAATATTTTTTTGGGTAAAACATCAACAATTACATTTTTTGTTGAAAAATGATTTTCTTTTGTAGAAAATTCAATAACTTGGTTTAAACTGGAACTTCTTTGTCAAAAGTTAATGTTTTTGGTTGAAGGTTTATCTCTTTGGTCTTTTTGTTGAGAATTTATCTTTTTCCTTGAACGATTGCGAGACGCACGACGTTACGTCGCGTCAGCGCGACGCGACGCGGCCACCCCGATTTCTGCAGTCACGGTCGTTATCGTACGATTAGACCCGATTTTTAATTTTCTATTTTTTTTTCATTCAGTTAAACTTTTTTCTGGTTTAAAATAATTTTTCTAACAGAAACTATTTTGTTGAAATTCCGTTGTTTTTTGGTTGAATTGAACTGTTATTGATCTAAAATTAAAATATTTTTTGTTTAAAACATCGACAATTACATTTTTTGTTGAAAATTGTTTTTTTTTTTTTCAAATTGAACAACTTGGTTAAAAGAGGAACTGCTTTGTTGAAAGTTTATCTCTTTGGGGAACGATCGTGATGCGACGCACAGTGGGCAGAATCGGGAATTTACTATTCAAAATCACCTACAGCTTACAATTCTTAACCGATTTTTTCATTTTTTATTTAGAAATGATCAGCAATAGTTGCATAAGAACGTCTATGGATTAGATTTTTCAAATCTGATAATTTTCTATTTTTTATATAAATAAACAAAGAGCGAAAATGAGAAACTTTTTAATTATTATTTTTTATCTTCGAATAAATAACTTGATTAATCCCATTCTCGATGAAAATGAATGTCGAAGTATCTATAGAATATAAATAATTATCAGGATACCGAATCTAATTGTTATAAACAAATTATATTAACAAAATGTCAACATCGTGGAGACTTGGCTTGTAAAGTATATTTGTGAGTTAAAATTGCTTTATTTTATCGACAAGATCATATTTGATCATGAAAATTTATTGTCTGATATGATTCGTTTATTTTATAAACAAATTATACAAAAAAAAAGCATAGTTTTGGCACTTACTGGCAGAAGGTAATCGTTTTTCTTTCTTAGTACCTTTAAATTATATTAGTGGTAATATTTAGTGATAAAGATTGGTCATTCGATTTTTTGTTTATTTTATGAATAAATTTCATAAACAAATGCATAGTTTGGTCATTTATAGGCAGAAAGGAACCGTTTTTCTTCCTACTCGTCTTCAAATTACATAACTGGTGAAGTCCTGTGACGAAGAATTGTCAATCGATATTATTTGTTCATTTTATAAACAAATTTTATAAACAAATGCATAGTTTGACCATTTATAGGTAGAAATTATCCGGTTTTCTTCGTGATCGTCATAGTTTAGTCATTTGAAGACAGACAGTAACCAAAGAATGCATTTGTTTATAAAAAAAATAAATAATATCGAACGAGAAGTCTTCACCACTGGACATCATCACTTATATAATTGGAAGAGGATCAGGAAGAAAAACGATGACTTTCTGTCTATAAATTGACAAACTATGCATGTGTTTATAAAATTTGTTTATGAAATGAACAAATATTATCGAATGACAATTATTCATAACTAGAAACCACCACTTATATAATTTTCAGTCGTTACGAATGAAAAAGAATTACTTTCTGCCCATAAATTTCCAAACTATGCATTTGTTTATAAAATTTGTTTATAGAATAAACAAATAAAATCGAATGACAAGTCTGCATCAATAAGAATCATCACTATTATAATCTAAAGATGATCAGAAATAAAAGAAGATTTCTCATTTGGTAGAAAATGTAATTATTTTGCTCAAAATTCAACTATTTGAGTGAAAATTCGTCTTTTCTGGTAGAAAATTAGTCTCCTTACTTCAAAATTCATTTTCATGGTTGAAAGTGGATCTCTTTTGATGAAAATTCATGTATTTTTCTAAAACTTCATCTTTTCTTGTAGAAAATTAATATTTTTGCTTGAAAATTTATCTTTATGGTTGAAAAATTGTGTACTTCGTTGAAACTTGAGCTCTTTTGTTGAAAATATAATTTTTGGTTGAAGATTAATAATTTTAGTTGAAAATTCATTTCTTTGATTGAAATTTTTAATATTTTGTTGAAAATGCATGTATTTGAATAAAAATGTATTTATTTTGGTAGAAAATTATTCTTCTTGGGTGAAAATTCATCTTTATGATTGAAAATTTATCTACTTAGTTGAAAAATGATCACTTACATTGAAAATTTATTTTTTGTTTGAATATTCATCACTTTAGTTGGAAATTGATTCCATTTGTTGAAAGTTTAACTATTTGGTTGAAAATTTGTGTATTTTGTTGAAATTTCGTCTTTTTTGGTAGAAAATTAATCTTCTTGGTTTCAAATTTATCTACTTCGTTGGAAGTTGATCTGTTTTGTTGAAAATTAATTTTTGTTGGTTACAGATTCATCATTTTAGTTAAACGTTCATTTCTTTGGTTGAAATTTTTATTATTTTTTTGAAAATTCGTTTTCTTCAATTAAAAATCAACTTTTTATCTGAAATTCACCTATTCCACTTTTTGTTAAAAATCTATCATTTTTAGTTCAAAATTCCAGTATTTGGTTGAAAATTTATGTGTTTTGTTGGAAATTTGTTAATTTGGTATAAAATTAACCACCTTAGTTCAAAATTCATATTTCTGGTTGAAAATTTATCTACTTGGTTGAAAATTGATCTCTTTTGTTGGAAGTTCATTTTTCGGTCAAAGATTCACCATTTTAGTTTAAAATTTATTCCCTTTCTTAAAAATTCAAATATTTGATTCAAAATTAATGTATTTTGTAAGAAAATCACTTTGATTGAAAATTAATTTCTTCCGATGAAAACCCAACTATTTTTGCTTAAAAGCTAATTCCTTTTTGTTGAAAAGACTACTATTACATTTTTGAATGAGAATTCATCTTGTTTTGGTCAAAAATATTATTATTTGGTGGAAAATTTAATTATTTCGTTCAAACTTCAACAATTGATTCCAAAAGAAAAAGTAAACAATGATAAAATTGCGGGTGTGTTTTTTTAAGTACTTGAAAATCAATTTTGTTTAAAACGCAATATTTTGGAAAAATCTAATTTTGCTATTTTTATCAAAATTAATTAATTGTACAAAAACAATTAGATATAGAGAATATTACTATATAGAAAAAAATATATATTTAAGTAGGGTTTTTGAAAAAATACACTTTCAAAAATTGTATAAAAATAGCCGCTATTTTGTAATTTTTCTAATTTATATAATTTTGTTTGGAATCAATTAAAAGAACTTCTTAAGAATTCTTACGTCGAGGAAAGAAAATCCTGAATACCTACTGTCGTTCGGAAAATAATGCATAAAAAAAGTGTGTGTTTTAATTTTCACTCTATAATGATGTATTCAAATTAAAGATCATGTCTCAACAACAAAATAATAATTAAAATTTAAATAAAATTTGATTGACTCAAACATATTTTTTGCGAAAAATTCTATCTTACTGGTTTATATTAATTTAAAAAATTAATTGATGGTTAATGTTAAGGAAAAAATTATAAGCCCTCCAATGAACCATTTTTTCGCGAATTAAAGTAAAGTATTTATATTTTTTTTATCTTATCTTATATAATTATATCATTCATTCAAATTTTGAAAGAAGGATAGTTTTTCGAAATCATTCACGCGGTCTTTCTCAATATGAAATATCAAAAAATATTAAAATTTCCTTTTAAATTTTCACAAAGAGAACATGATTGTTGCGTTGATAAAGTGTAAAAATATAATATTGATTATTGTTGACCTTTCCGTGTATTTTGAGAATTGATAGTAATGTAAATATATTCCTGAAATATATAAATTGAATGCATTTACTGTTTAATGATGCGTGTTTTATATAAATAATTATTGCAATTTAATATATTTAGAAAAAATTGTTCGCAAGGGATCATTTTTTTATGATATATAATACATATATATATAATAATAATAATAATATCTATTTGGATTCTGTGAAAATATTTCGGTATAAGTGGAAAAATCATAAATGTATTTTTTATTAATGAAAAACTTTGCTAGTTATTGATGCATTTTCATAAACTAATTTGATTTGTTACTACAGTTTAATATATTTGCTAGAATTCTTTCTAAAATAGTACCTGAACATATAATCAGTAATTTAATGTAAAAATGTAATTGATGTATTTTTGTTTCTGAATTGGAATTAGTGAATTCAAATCATAATTATAGTGGATTTAGCATAATTCATTACGTTTTAATTTAACATTAAGTGAACATTTATAGAAATGTTTTTACTAAAATGTAGTCAATATTTACTATATCTTAAGGTAGATGTGACAAAAATCAGATTTCTAAAGAAAAACTTTTCTATGATTTTAAGAATCAAAATAATACAGATTACTGATGTCAAATCAGACAAAAAACTTTATTTTCAATTTAAAAATATTAAAAATTTTAAATGTGTCTTAAATCGTTCGAAGATTAAAATTTGTTTAAGAGCAAATCACAATATTACTTATTTTCAAAACTGGGAACAGAACACTGAGAAAAATATTTGTCTTGAATTAAAGACACCGTTTATTTAACATAATTGTTTTCACTTAGTTGAAAATAATTTCAAAAGGAAGAAAACTAATTTAAATTGGAGAAAAATTTACATTGGAACCAAAGACAATTTTTTTGAACTAAAGAAATTTGAATCAAAAGAAATTTCTTTTGAGAAAATTTTCTTGGGCTGAGATCCAATAAATATTTCAATTCTTAAAATCATACTATCGGTAAAATTTCATCTGCTTGAAATTCTGAATGTTTAAACATTTTTCTTTGATTGTTCAAAATACATTTAAATTGATCCTAAAGTTTGCTTGACTTACAAATTAACTAATATCCTTGAATTGAAAAATATTTTAAATAAAATTTGAACACAACAACTACCTCATTTTTAAATCCCACCACTCACTTTGCCCCATAAATAAACAATCATTCCAGCCCAAAAAAACCATAAACACAAAAAACAACTCACCTTTCTCCTCAGTCGCTCCTTCCTTCCTCTCCAGTCACCAACATCCGATTTCCTCCGGAAGGAACTTGCTCCTCTTCTTCAGTTCCCGAACTTCCCAAACTACCCCCGAACGGTCCTCTTCACCCCCGAAGTAAACTCCCAAAAAAATCCCCACCCTTGAAAAAAAAAACACCAAGAAAAAATCTTCGAATTGTCCTTTTTGCACTTTCGAAATGTTTATACAACCCCGAACACGTGGATGAGACCGAGTCACGTGAGGCCGAAACTCGAGCCGATCCGTTTAGTCGAGTAGCTGAAGCGATCTCTCAGGGATCTCCGATGGATCTCATCATCCGAAGTTGGCTTGGTCTGTGACCGGTGGGGATCCGACTTTGGGGAGGCGTGCCGTTCAGGAATTGCGGAGTGGTGGCAAAAGAGCGATGCGACTCGGTAAAGGACACGGCCTGTCTGAGTGGCCCGCGGTAGCAAGGGGGTTACGGGTTTTGCCTTCGATTTGCTCCCCCGTTTTCCGTGGAGGATCCCGAGCGTGGTCCGTGAACCGTGCGGAATGAGGCGACTGTGTGGTGCGGTCGCGTGCTGGATAGATTATCAGGTCTCGCGTGGCCTTTCCAGTCCGATGTTGCCGCCTAGCTGCATAGTCAACTCGCGCCTGCCACCACTTCTCCCGGCAGGCGTAACAATCCCGAGAAGGGGTTAAATTCACCCCCTAACTCCTGCACCACTTTTCTTTAACTAGGTCTTCCTTTCAATTAGATTTTATCTAAAAAGATGGTTGGTAGCCTTCTGGGAGGACTGTTCGCCTATATATGGGGCTAAGCAACAGTTCCAGGGTTTTTAGGTTGAAAAAATTGGGATAGTTTGATTCAACCCTGAGATTAACCCTGAATTAACCCCAGTTTAACGCTAAATTGACCCCAGATAAACTCTGATATTGATTCCGGTTGAACCCTACGTTAACCCTGAATGAACCCTTTGTTGGCCCCTTTTAATAAACTCAATTTACCTCTTAATTTATTTTCTGTTCTCAAACCTGTATTGACCTTGAGGATTACAATCAGTACTCCAGGCAGGCGTAACAATCCCGAGAAGGGGTTAAATTCACCAAGGACCGTTATTCCACTTTTCTTTAACTAGGTCTTCCTTTCTGTTAAATTTCATCTACAAAGATGGTTGGTAGCCTTCTGGGAGGACCGTTTTCCTAGATTTGGGGTTTAACCCCAGTTCTATGATTTGCAGTTGAAAGAAATGACAGTAGTTGGAATTAACCCCGGGATTAACCCTGATTTAACACTTTATTGGCCCCTTTGAACAAACCCAATTTACCCCTTAAATTATTTTCTGTTTTTAGACCTGTATTGATCTTGAAGATTACCATCACTACTCCTGGCGGGCGCAACAATCCAGAAAAGGGGCTAAATTCACCCCGAACCGTTATCCCACTTTTCTTTAACTACGTCTTCCTTTCCGTTAAATTTCATCTAAAAATATGGCTGGTACCTTCTGGGAGGATCGTTTTTCTAGATTTTGGGTTTAACCCCAGTTCCATGGTTTGTAGTTGAAAAAAATGACAATAGTTGGAATTAACCATGAATCATCGCTAGCGAAACCCTAATATTGATTCCCGTTAAACTCTAAGTTAACCCTGAATTAATCCTTTATTGGCCCCTTCCAATAAACCCAATTTACCCCTTAAATTATTCTCGATTTTTAGACCTGTATTGACCTTGAAGATTATAACCACCACTCTAGGTAGGCTTCGTCTAAAAAGATTGTTGGTAGCCATCTGGGAGGACCGTTTTCCTAGATTTGGGGTTTAACCCCAGTTCTATGATTTGTAGTTGAAAGAAATGACAGCAGTTGGAATTAACCCCGGGATTAACCCTAAATTAACCCCAGCGTTACCCTGATATTGATTCCGGTTCAACCCTTAGATAACCCTGAAGGAACCTGAAGCCCCTGGTAGTAGGTACCTATTAAATTTACAATTAACCCACATTAGTTTGTCCTTAACCCTACTTTAAGAAACACTATAATTAACCATTATTGCTAGTCAATATAATTTTACCCCCCTCTCCCTGGATAAATAATCTTCTGAAACAATTTTAACCCACTTATTAGGTTCATACTAGAACCTATCAAATATAATATTAAACCCAATTTACACCTTGAATTATTTTCTGTTCTTAGACCTGTGTGGAGCTTGAACATTACCATCAATTCTCCTTGCAAGCACAAAAATCTCGAGAAGGGGTTGAATTCACCCCATACCCTCATCCCTTCAAATTATATTTAATCTAAAAAGATGGTTATTAGGCTTCTGGAAGGAATATGTCCTTATATTTAGGGTTTAACCCCAGTTTAAGGGTTTTGTAGTTTGAAGAAAATTGGACCAGTGCGATTCAACTACGGGATTAACCCTGAATTATCCCCAGATTCAATATTATAATAACCCCGGCTTAACCTTACGTTAACCCTTAATTAACCCCAGGATAACCCTGAAATTGATTCAGGTTAACATCTAAGTTGGGGCTTAATTAACCCTTAAATTTAAAATTCTCATCTCTGCAAATAACCCATACATTAGTTACTATTAACCATTCGTTAAGTCCGAAGCCCTTAACCCTAGTTTGAAAAAAATCTTGAATTAACCATTAATGAACTTTAAACTAATTCTAACGGTACATCCCTTCCTTTTATTATACCTGGTTAATCCAATTTATACCCATACGTTAATTACAGTTTAACCCTATATTAACATCTGAATTAAAAACATACTATTATATTTCTTTTTATACTTACAAAATAAACTAAAATTATCACAGATTAACAAATTAAAAAATTTTCATTTGAATCAACCCCAGGCTTGATGCCTAGATTAACACCTATAATAGGTCTTCAACCCCAAGCACTCAAACAATGGTTGGTACTTCCTTCACATGAACACTCATATTGAGCTTTTTTTATAATGCATTAACCCCTCATTAAACTCAATTTAACCCTTTAATTCTCCTCTTTTTTCAGACTTGTATTGTCTTTCATTATTACTCTTATATTAGATATCTTTAACCCTACATTGTCTTATTTGTGTCACTTAAACCCTCAAGTAATACCCTAAATTTGAAATTAACCCCCTACTCCATCCCACACTACCCCGCCGAGCCGGATGGTAGGCTTTCCGAATAATTGTTTGTGTGTATCTGAAATTTAATTCCAATTTTAGGGGTTTTAGTTGGAAGAAATGAAAAATGGTTGAAGTAATTGTCGGGATTAACCCTGAGTTAACCTAAGTTTAACCCTGAATAAATCCCAAGATAACCCGGAATTAATCCTTGTATTAGAACTTCTTAACCGTACCAACAACCCCTAGAGTAGTTGCTATTAACAATTCCTGAAGTCAGAATTAACACATCATTAACCCATTTTGAAACCCTTTATAAGCCCATTCATTATCTCCTGGAGTAGCACCTATTAACTTTGAAATTGACTCACATTAGCTTGCCCTTAACACTATTTTAAGAGACACTCAAATGAGCACACTGATTAGGATTCACCATAGAATTCATTCCCTTATGGTAAATTACTGTTAACCCTGACTTATCGTACATATAGGTTACTTTTTACATCTGGAATTGCTAATTGAACCATTATTAGCCATGTTAGCATTGCACTAACCTTCATTATTATATTTTTATAACTAAATATAACGTAGGAAGGAACTACTATTGTTATCCTTACATCACGGCTGGTTAACCCAATTTTTAACCCCTACTTTAATTCCTTTTTTTGGAAGGAAATTTCACATATAATTATGATTTACCTTCAGTTTTAGGGATTTCTAGTTTTTTAAAAACGAAACAGTTGGATTTAACCCCGAGATTATATCCAGTTCAACCCAGAATTAACCCTGAGTTATCCCTGAATTGATCTTCGTATTGAAACTTCTTAGCTCAAAAATCAACCCCTATAATAGCTGCTATTATGCACTCGTTTACTCTGAATTAACCCTTAATTAATCCGTTCTTTATCCCTTGATTATACCACTCTATATCTCCTGGAGTAGCATTACCTTATAATAATTAATCCACATTAATGACATTAATGACCGCTGACAAACTTGACCCTGTTAACTATGAAATTAACACAATTAAAATTGTAATAACTATGCATTAACCCCCACACCGATTAGGATTTATCATAGAATTTATCAATTTATTATAATTTACAAGAAACCCTGAATTATCATTCATATAGGGATACTTTCAGCCCCTGTGATTACTATTAACCCTTTATTAACCCGCAGTTGAGCCAGTTTTTAACCATCACGTTAATTCTATTTCACCCTTATATTAATACCTGAATTAAAAACATGCTAATATATTTCTTATTATGTTTATAATTAACACTTATATTAGCTCGAATTAACACCGGGCTCAAACCCTGAATTAACACCTATAATAGGTCTTGAACACTCAGCAGGTCGATAATTGTTGGTACATTTTTCACATTAACCCTTGGGAAACTTATTCATTACCTTCTCTGAGTTAAGACCTATAAGCTTTAAAATTTGCCCACATTAGCTTCTTCTTAACCCTACTTTAAGAAACACTCAAATTTACCATTGTTAACCTTTAATCAGAGGTTCCCCCTCCCCTTCCTCTCTATTTCTATTATTCTTTTCATACAAATAACCCGGATACAAAAATAACTACTTTCTTGACCCCCAGATTACTTTTTATTAACCCCAAACTTACCTCCTATATTAGCTAGAATTAACTGTATACATATAAACCTGCATAATTGGATTCAACCCCAATTTTAACACCCCCGCAAGTTCTGGAATTAACCTTTGGATTAAACTGCAAGGAATATGAAAATTATCAACAATTGTACAACCCTATATATTGACCATAACTTTATTTTATACTGAGACAAGTTGAACCCTATATTTACACTAAAATTAACCCTAAATTATATTGAAGACTCTAAAAACCCTGAGTAAAGAATAATATTAGTTATACATAAATATGACACTTGTTGGCAGTCATTCTACAGGAAACATCACACTGGCCTTGATTTAATATTAACCCCTCAATTAACCCAATTTTACACTCGAAATAATATGTATTTTTAGATCTGTATTTTTTTTTAATTTCCATACTTTTAACCCATGTTTGTATATTCAACCCCTATATACCTAATGGTTAAGAATGGGATAATATAGTAGTTAGTTTAGTAACTTCGTATGATAACCCTGCAAAATTAACCCCACTTTTTTTGTGTTAAACCAAAACCAATCCTTTGCAAAGCGTATATTAATAATTTATTTCATTTATATACACTAACTTCACTTCAACTCTATATATTATTCCGATTAACCCCTACATTAAATCTTGATTACATGAAACACCATTAACCACCTGCGCCAATAATAAGTATTAATCTTGACCACACATTAATCTCCACATTTATCCGATTTTAACACCTGTCTGAACTTTCATGATAAGTCAAATTGACTTCAAAAGTAACCCTCTATTCACTATTGCGTCAGCATTAATCAAAGATTAACTCGATATTGAGACTTTATTAATCCCTTTTTATATTTAATGAGCCTAATATACTGCATTACTCCCTTATTTACATTTATATCAACCCCTCTTATTAACCCCAATATTATTCCTCCTTAACCCATTTATTACGCATTACGTTAACGAACTAGTTTTGTTGATTTCTTATACGAACATATGGTTATTAATTTATAATTATTAAAATTATTTAATTGGAATTATGCTTAAGTTGTCTATTCTCCAATAAAATAATCTGATTTGAATATTAAAATTTTATGAGAAAAAAACCAGGTAAAAGATTTGGCATAAATGGGTTAATACTAGAATTAATCCCATATTAGCACTGAATTAACTCTATATGTATAGAAATCCAACATCACCCGAGAAATTTTCTCTTGGATAGTTCTTCTAATCATACCTTAAACCCTTAAAGATCGCTGATAATTAAAAGAAAGAATATTCGATTCTAAATCCACACCCTTATTCTAATTTAATGATTTCTAATCGACTATCTACTTGTATAATTATTCCATCCTACTACGGTTTTGGAATCACTTGATAGTTATTTTAAACACAAAATTATTCTTGAAAATTTTAAAAATCAAGCAACATTTTTTTCATTTTGTTTTAATGTTTTCTAATAAATTATCCAATTCTATACTTATTCAATCCTACTACTGTTTCTGAAATACTTGATAGTTATTTTAACCCCAAAATTATTCTTGAAATTTTTGTTCCTCTAAATTAATCAATAATATAACCTTTTGTGTATACCTTTTGTGAAGATCCTAATTATTACATTCTCATCATAATGAGAAGATATTGTTTTTTTTTTTTAATGAAATATATTATTAAAGGTCATAATGTGTTAAAAATAACTTCTTCAAATTACAAAGTGGTTTCATTTACCTAACTTTTCCATTTAGATGACCTAAATTCTATTTCTTCACAATACGATTCCATCTTCTTCCAATACGCACAACTTATCCATGATCTGAAAAATTTCCTTATCTCAAATAATACGTCTCTCCTCAATGTATCGAACGATGAAGACATCGACATGACCATTTACTTAATTTCCCTCAACTTTCGTGTTATTTGACACTAAACTTACCCAATATCTCAATTATGTCGTAATTTGCAAGAAGATCATCTCCCTAAGATGTCAAATTTCCATAGTTTGTAAGAAGTTCTTTTCTCGAATCAGCATGCCTTGAAGAATATAAGAAATGAGTGTAAGGTGTGCAATAATTTCGTACAAAATACAGTGTCGGAAGCTTTTCTATTCAGGTAAAACTTGACAAAGGTGGGCATAGCCATAGGCGGTTACGAAGGGATGGACGACCCTCTACAGTCTACACGCCTTCTTCCGCAATTCGTTCCGTTGCACCTTTTGCTGTCCCCTCGTCTCATCAGCATGTCGAATTTCACATGCGTTCTGAAGTCATTAACTCCTCAGAAACAGAGAATTACATGCTCGAGGAAGAAAAGAAAAGAGCAAGAATCAAAAAGAGGAGTTCCAAAAATAATTATCGTCATCCAGAAGTCATAATCAGACAACATTCTTCAAATTACAACTGTTCAGAAGTTACAATTGTGTAAAAGTTACAATTCTTAAGTTATAACCAATTAAAGTCACAACCCTACCGAAACTATCACCAAATAAATTGATAATGGTTTTAAACTTATACCCATCTCAAACTGAAAACCATACCAAAGTTACAATTGTTCCTAACCAATACCAAATCAAACTCAACTCAACAAACAAAAAGCAATATCAAGCCTGAACAATTAGGCAAAAAATAATAGCCTAGATCATTTTCGTGACATACAAACTTACATAAGCCACACTTATGCTCAAAAATTTGACGAATGGCCAACATGGATCTTGACCACGCGAACTGATCCTTTCTCTTTCCCGGAATTGCAAAAAATATCCTTAGTTCTGAGAAGTCGCGAGACTTAGGATTGGACAACGATTTGGACTTGGGACGAGTCTTGATTTGGGTAGATATGAATTAGAGGTCTTTTTGGCACGGTCACGCAGGTCCAAAAGCGCCTGAAAAGAAGCGATTAGAGGACTCTCCTGTAACTAGAGGCACATCCCATCTTGAAGGGCATCTTAGCTTAGCAATTTACCAGCAGAAATACACAATGTGGCTGTTCCAGGATCCGGAGCGTGCCATTTCACCTGCGTATCCCTCGAGCCGCGAGTATACCTAAAAATGTTGAAATTACCTAAATTTATCTTAAGGCGAGAGTATCCTCATTTCTGTAAAGAAAATCTGTAATTGCGGTATTTATCCGTTGCCTCAAGGATGAGAATTAAAGATAAATTTTGGATGTGGTAGGATTAATGCTAGCAGATGAGATATTCGATTAAGTTTGTTATAGTTATAATATTTATTCCTTCCGATGATTGCTCTATTAAAGAATAGTCATTCTTTTTGAGTGGAACAATTATTGTTTGGAAAAAACTCTTGAATGGACCAACCATTTAGTAAAAGAAGACATCTCCTTCAGAATGAGGAATCTAGAATCCCATTATATGGAAAATTACCCCTGCCTCAACAATGTTGATCTGCAATTTTTCTTTCTTCAGTATAAGGGAACGTGTTTGACCGAAGGACAATCTCGACATGACAGTTGGTAATGCGAGTGTGGATAGCTCAAGAGGTGATGATCCGTAAACGAGCGCAACCTGTCTTTCCAACAAGCTACGAGTTGTGGCCACACAATTACTCCACAGGGGGCTGTTAGCAAGCCGGGGTCCTGTGTTTATTTGTCATCGGACACCCAATACATTAAAAGGCACCACCGAGGGAGACCAGTTCCCCTTTGCGGATCGACCGGTGTTCCATTATTTGACCCTGATGCGCTTCTATAATTGATATAAGGGCATTTATTTTTGACCTGAGATTAAGGAAGCACTAGACAAATGGGGTTGTTATAGGTGGTTGGTGAAGACAAAGGAGTTTGGACCAATTGTTCAAAACTGTTACTGTAACAAGCCATCAATCATAGATACATAGTTCAATAAAAACATTAGCATTCTATAGCATCGATTCGGTTAGTGTATTGTTAGTAGATATACATTGTTTAAGGAAGTTTCTCTCTTCTTAAAAATTTCTTCTTAAAACTCTCTTCTCTTAGGAATTTATTAACATTAAGGCAAAAATTCTCACAAGTTTGAAGAACTTTCTATTCCTGTGACCTAATACCTTAAAATCTGCTAATATACCTAAAGGAATATGCATATAAAAAACTAAATTTTCCTTTAATAACATCTTACATGTTCAGAAGTTTATACAAACATATCCAGATTTCTATTCCTCAATGAAATTCCTATTGTTTGACTTTAGATTTGTTGTCCTTATTTGTTGAAGAAGCTTAACAATATTATGACTCACTTTTTCATAAAGACCAATCATCCTACTTTTTCACTCTTTTCAATAACCCGTCAAGACTTTAGGCTTTAAAAAGAACTACCCAAAGGAGCTGTGAAACAATTGTTCCAAGTTGTTACTGTATCAAATAATCAATTATTCCTCAATAGGTTGATAAAAACATTATCATTCTTCAGCATTTGTTCGGATGTTAGTGGATATTGTTAGTAGATAGAAATTGTTTAAGGATATCTCTTCTTTTTGGAAGAACCTCTACCCTCGCCTCTACCTTAAAGTTTGAAGAACTTTTTATTCCTCTGATGTAATCATTAGGAATCAGCTATATCAAGAAATAGGCATCAGGCATATCTAAAAATAAAGTTTTCCTTAAAGAACATCTTACATGTTTGGAAGTTTTTACAAACAACCCAGAGATCTATTTCAATCAAATTCCTATTGTCTGCCTTCAGATTTCTATTGTCCTTATTTTTAAAAGAAGCTCAAGAACACTATTGATCACTTTTTCATAAAGAACAATCGCCCTACTCTGTCATCCTCTTCAGCAGTCACTAAAGACCTTAACCTAAAAGAGCTACCCTTCCCTACTATTTTTTACCTAACCCTTACCTCCTGGATTGACTAGCACACGTGCGACAAGTGTCAAGGTTAAAAGGACGAGAATGCCCAGGTCGAGGGTTAAAAATGGATGTTTTTGCAATAGGTGGAACGGAGCTGGATCGAGCTGCGTCGATTCGAGTATAATCGATCGGTTCATTCTAGACAGTTGATGATAATATCGCGTCACCCGAGTGGTGGATGACATTCAAGCTGATAAAAGGGTCTCTTCTGGTTGGTCGATAGATTTCTGTGGAATATTGGGGAAGAATTCGGATTGGTGGAGCTATGGAACGCCCAGGAAGGATGCGCGCTCGTCTCCATCACTTCCACCCTCATTGCCACATTTCCACCCCCGGGGTAGAACGTGCGTAATCCAACTAGGGGCGGGTTTTTCCTTGCAATGTAGATTATGTAGGTTTATATTGAAAAGGTCTTATAGTATTCAGGTGAGAGACTATGGATATCGGATGTTTGCATTTTTAAAGGGGTGGCGATGAAGATTTGGAAGTGGGTCATTGACCTACATCAGGTTTATTTTTTCCTTTCTTTATTGTCTTTTTTTAAAAATGCTTCACATTTCTGATATGCCTTATTGGTCAATGATCGTACTCGAGTGACCTGAAGAAAAGATTTCGTAGGCTACAGGATTCAAGAGTTATTCCGAAACATTGAAAATTTTATTCTCCATCCTTATTCCACATTACAAGAGCTTTAATTTCAGGCGCCCAGAGGAAGATTTGACTGAGAGAAAATCTCCCAGCACAGGGGTCTGAAAAACAAAATTTCCTGATTTTCCTTATTCTTAACCACTGATATAAAAAAAGATAAATGTAAAAAAGTAAATTTCATTCCTTGCCGTAATTATATATACCAGACAAGAGCTTAAATTCAAGTCTACGTGAGGAAAATCTAACTAAAAGAAAAGCTTCCATATGAGGGTCTAAGAAGTTCAATTGCAAATTTCTCTATTTTTCTTAGTTTTGAATCACTGATAAAAAGAAATTCATAATAGATAAGGAGGCGAAAATATTTTTTCTCGAATACACTACGGCCAGTTAACATTCATACCAAATTTCAACCCTCTAGTACAAGTATTGTAGAAGTTATGAGTGGTAAAAGAGGGATGGGTGGACGGACAGACAGATGGACATTCGTCCGCCGCATAGCGGTTCATAAATAGATTTTCGTGATCAAATTAAGTCACAAGGCGCATTTTTTGAGCGATTTTGAAATTCTTTCCTTAAAAATACTCTGCATGAAATTGCGTATCTATCCTTTGTGGTCGATTTTTCATTTACATTTTGTGTAAAATGTTTTGATAATGTAGAATGCAAGAAAAGTATGATTTCCTAATATGTCTATTTTTTGTATAAACAAGACAAGTACACTAGAAATGAATAGTACTCGATTTACAGATACAAATATAATAGAAATAAGTTTTTCAAGCAACAATTATATTGTTACAAATAAATTTTATAAACTAATAAATATTTATCCAACTTTTCTGGAATTAAATATTCTTCGTTCATTAAAAATAATGTTTAAATATCTCACAATGTTATTTCAAATGGATAAAGTTGCTATACATAATTTTTCCTAATTTTTATTAACAAATGATATTAACCATTGCTTTATATTCGTATGTTCATGCAGAATAATATTTCTTACTAAAACCCGCCGCGAATGACTTCATCATGTTATTTAGCTGGAAATTTGTATTGTAATTCAATGATTTTGATTGTTATTAACAAATTGAATAAACAATTGCGTTATATTCGTATATTATTGAAGAAAAAATTCTTTTTCTTCAGAAAAACATTCAACGAATAAGTTTATATTACCTGGCTGAAAAGGTTTATTCTAACATATGAGACAATAAATTCAATTATTATAAAAAAATTGTACACATGAAAAGTTATTTAATGTTCGCATTTTTTGTAACAAAAATCTGTTTTGAAACAGTTCTCTAAAACTTTGTTAAAACATCTTTATTAATAAACGATCTAGTTACCATAATTCCAATGCGTATAAAAAATGTTTTTCTCTATATAAAATACGAATGATGACCAATTATTTACATAATTTATTCATGACAATTAGAATGGTGAATTTTGAATGAGTAATTCCACCCAAGTAACATCAAAATGTAAAAATGTTCTCTTCTTTGGTTAAAACTGCATCATTTCTGGTCAAAATTTATCTGCTTTATTAGTCGAAAATTAACTTTTCTGCTTACATTTTTGGATTCAAAATTCAAGTGTTTTGTAAATTTATATTTTCGGCTCGAAATTCAATAATTTGTTGAAAACTCAACTATTTGTTCAAAAATTAACCTATTTTAGTTCAGGATTCAAGCATTTTCTTGAAAATTCATCTTTTTGTTTCAAAATTGAAAGCACACTCTTCGAAAGTTGAACTACTTTCTTAAAAATGTGTGTCTTTTGGTAAAAATTTCATCTTTTTCGATTCACAACGTGACAGCTTAGTTGAAAATTCATCTATTTTGTTGAAAAGTTTCTTTTTATAAATTTGACTTTTTTGGTAGATAACTAACCTTCTTGGTTGAAAATGCAGGTATGTAGTTAAAAAATTAGACTGTTTTGGTAGATAATGAATCTTCTTTGTTAAAAATTGAACTATTTGGTTGAAAATTTATGTATTTTGTTGAAAATTCTTCTTTTCGGGCAGAAAATCAATTTTTTAGGTAAAAATTGCACCTTTCTAGTTGAGAATTATTCTGTTTTAGTTGAGGATTCAAGAATTTTGTTGAAAATTCGTATTTTTTTGGTTGAATTGAACTTTCTCTGATCAAAATTCAAATATTTTCTAATTGAAATATCAATTATTACATTTTTATGTTGAAAAATTCATCTTTTCAGGCAGAAAATTGAAAGGATAGTTTAAAAATTAATCTACTTTCTTCCAAATTCACTTTTTTGGTTTAAGATTTCTAATTTTAGTTGAAATTCATTTCTTTGGTGAAAAATAGCTCTACTTTAGTAAAAGTTTAAATGTTTTGTGGGAAATTCGTCTTTTTGGCCTGAAAATTAAACAATTTGGTAGAAAATGCTACTGTTGGTAGAAAATTAAACTGTTTTTTTCTTTCAATTGTTTTTTTAAATTAAAAATGTATTTTTTGAATGAAATTTTGAATATTCCGTCCTAGGTGAAAATTTTATTTTTTAAATAAACATTTTTTTTTAAGCTTGAGAATTTAGCATTTTGGAAGAATTTTTTTCTTTATTGAATACAAAATATTTTTTATTTGAAAATTAAACTCTTGTTAAAAATTAGTCTTTTTGGTTTGAAAATTCATCTCTTTTGGTAAAAATGTCATCTCTTTTATTCAAAACGTTGTTGCTAAGTTGATATTTTTCTATTGAGTTGAAAATCCATGTGATTTTTTCACTTTCTTGGTAGATAATTATTTTTTTTTTTGGAAAATTGAGCTATTTGGTTGAAAATGCATGTCTTTTGTTAAAAAGTTGACTTTTTTCGGTGAATAATTTACCCTTACAGGGCACACTGGGTGTCTCATACCCCACGGGTTTTCCGATTTTCTCCGATTGTCTACATTTTTTTTTAAGTATTTTTTTTCGAATAGTTAAATTATCACTGAGGCTTTGGAGATATTTTTGTTCTATTTTGTACTGTTTCAACATCACTCATGATTTTAAGGGTTAATTTTCTGGGCTTGTAAATTTAACTATTTGTTTGAAAGTGTAAGTATTTTATTGAAAATTCGTCTTCTTTGGCAGAAAATACATTTTTAGGTCAAAACTGCACCTGTTTGGTTGAAGATTATTCTGTTTCAGTTAAGGATTAAAGCATTTTGTTGAAAATTCATCTTTTCTGGTGAAATTCAACTGTTTTTTATTTCTAATTAAAATATTTTTTGATTGAAATATCAACTGTGTATTAGATTTTTTGTTGAAAATTCATAATTTTTTATTCAAAAATTTTACTGCTCAGAAAAAAATTGAACTTATTTGTCAAAACTTGAATGTTTTTTGGAAAATTCGTCTTTTGGCTTAAAACTCGAACAATTTTGTAGACAATTAAACTGTTTAGTAGGAAAATTGTTCTTTTGAATTGAAAATTTATTTTTTATCTGAAAATTTAATTATTCGATTTTAAGTCACAAAATTTTTTGGTTGAAAAACTCAACTATTTGGTTCAACTTTGATGAAATTTTTTTCAAAATTCAACAATTTGGTTAGAAATATATCTATTTTATTGAGAATTCGTCTTTTTCAGTAGAAAATGAATCCTTTTTGGTTAACAACTCATATTTTTGGTTAATAGTTCAATTCTTTGGTAGAAAATTCAACTGTTTTGTAGAAAACTCTCCTTTTTGGCTTGAAAATTTAACATTTATTTCTTTCTTTATAAAAAATCTTTCTTGATTGAAAAATCAACTCTTACTGAAAATTTGTCTTTTTGATTTCAAAATTTATTTTTCCTGGTAGTAAATTGTATCTTTTTGGTTCAAAATACAACTGCCAAATTGAAAATTAATCTTTTTTGGTTGAGGATTCAACTATTTCGTCAAAAAATCGTCTTTTTAGTTGTAATTCATTCTTTTTGATTCAGAATAAAAATATTCTCTCGGTTAATATATCAACTATGACATTTTTGGTAAAAAATGCATCTTTTTTCGTTAAAAATTCAACTAACCTTGGTTCAAAGTGGAACTGCTTTAATAAAAACTGAAAATTGAAATTTAAGAATTTTAAAATAGATTAAAATAAAATTCAAAATCCGATTTAACGTCTAATACTCAAGTTAATGTATAGAATTCCTGAAAATAAAACAAGAATCCAACGATCAAATTTGGACAAGCACCAGAAAATGCTCCTATTGCAATTCCTAAAAACAAACAAATTGGTTTCTTTGGACAAATAATAAAAAAATGGAAAAAAATGAGAAAGCAATTAACCAAATCCCCTTTTTTATTTCTTTCGTCTTTTTTATTTTTATTATTATCAAATCACAACATGGAAGCATTCACAATATTTACCAACGTTTCGGTACTCATATAGGTACAGCAGCCTAATCAAGGTAAGAAAAATTAGAGCAGGTGGGAATAGCCACGAACTTTTGTTTAATTTATTCAAATCAGTTTTCAAATTAATAGACAACTTATTTTATTTCTTAATATGAAGCATTTCCATGAATTCTCTCTTTCTTTCATTACTTTCACTATATAAAATTTCAACACTATCCCAGTCAAACTCATGGTCAACATCAACAAACCCTCTCGTATGTCTAAAAAGAAAACTCTTATAACAAACAACACCACCTTTTTCAAATTTATCTAAAGGATCTCTACAAAAAGTTATTATTGAATCCATTTTGAATAGTATACGGAAAATAGTATGAATAATGCATTTTTTCAACATAAATTCAATAGTTTTCGAAAGTTGACCAAAAAAAGGAAGTACAAAAGTATTAAAGGAACTACATTCTCTCAATTCCTTCTGATCATCTGTAGATTAAATGTTATTAACAATATTGAAATTCTCTTTGTGGAATAAACTACGTTAAAACACTTTATCTGTTCATTTTAGTTGAAAGTTCAAACATTTAAATCGGAATTGAATCTCAGATTTTCAAGAAATATAGAATTCCATGAAATATTTACGGCACTTTGCAATTCTTCATAAGAGATTTCACGGTATTTCGAAAATTTTCAGAATATATTTAGATATTTTCTAATTTGAGAGAATTTCCAGGTCTTTGAGGTTTTTGGAGTGACTTTAACGAATTTTCAGATTATTCTGGTGCTTTAAGGGTCTTCGAAGAATTTTGTATTCTCCTTTGTATTCTGTACCAAAAAAACACATGTTTTTCACTTGAAGAAAAAATACGAAAACAAATCTCCAGCGCTCAGTCTGAAATATAACGTCGTAGAAAAAGGTCGAATCTCTCGATTTCGGCGAATTAAATACTAAATATCCAGTAATCCGGTCTATTTTTGCGCGATCACTAAAAAAAAAAATAATAATAATAAAATAAAATGTTCCCTAAACGTGCTACTTAGTGCCTTGCATTTTCGAAATTTCAACTCAAAAATTAAGAAGAAGCTTTGAAGGCAAAGGGCGGAATCCCAGTCAAATAACGACAACTAAGTCATAACTTTTATTGTTAAGAATAAATGAATTTTTAGATTATACATTTTGGAAATTGAGCTATTTTTTGTCCCCCGGGGGGGGGGGGGATTATACTATTTCTGTCATTAATCAAAATACGTTAAAACACTTTATCCGTTCATTTTAGTTGAAAGTTCAAACGAATTGAATCTCACATTTTCAAGAAATATATGATTCCATGGGATATTTGCGGCTTTACTAAAGCAAAATTTCTTCCAAAATTTTTAGAGATGAAAATTTCGATTATCAGGCTTCTTTCCTTTAAACTGTATCTCTATATACTAACGATTTCATAAAAGATTTATAACCGCGTATAGTTAAAAAAAAAGTTATTGGATCCTGTTTTAGAGGTAGGCCGGCAATCGGCAGAAGGCTGCTGAAGGCTGGTGACCTTCTCAGCATAAATCACCAAACTAGTGAGACTCTCGGTTTCCTTTCTCATGCCCCCCCCCCCACCCTCCCCAGTAACAGAAGTTTTGGTGGGACTGACGTTACGACTTGACTCTCCACCATACGACAAATCACTGCTTAATTCGGATATTATTTCGACTCGCAAAACAAATCTCGCGCATACTGGTGATAGTTGGGAGTAAAATATAAACATGAATAATAAAAACAATAAAGTAGCCTCGGAATGGACTGAAACTTTGATTGACGAAAAGCATACACACGGTAAACGTAAGGGTCAAGTTTCAGGCGATGAATGGAGACTGGGTGTTTGGAATGCCAGAGGAGTGAATGATCTTATAACATAAAAGAACTACGAGAAACTATGCACATAAGGGAACTAGATATTCTATGTGTACCTGAGGCGAACAAAAAAGGTTTCGAAAGTAGGAACATAGGAAATGGGATGTTGAAAGGTGGTTTTGAAATATGGTCAGGATAGTGAATCACATGGTAGTCAAGGGGTCGGTTTGATTATGAATGAAAAAGCAAAACAACATCTCAAAGATCATGATCTTGTATCACCCAGATTGCTATGGGCTACAATAAAAGTAGGAATCAGAAGATTATTCATCATAGCGTGCTACGCACCAGTTGATAGCGACTCGAGGGAAGTTAAGGACGCCTTCTGGGACACTCTAAATGATACAATAAGTATTTGCGATCAAGGTGAAAGAATAATTCTGCTAGGAGATATGAACGGATGGGTCGGCGTCCAACGTCAGGATACAGATACAGAAAGGGTGCTAGGTAATTTTGGGGATCCAACAAGAAAAAAATGATAACGGGGAAAAAGTAGTTAGCTTATGCTTGGAAAAGGACCTATTTATTACAAATACTTGGTTTGGACATAAAATGATCCACATGTACACCTGGCGTAAAGGAAATAGCCACAGTATAATTGACTTTGTTATTGCGGATGAAAGACTAAAAGAACTCGTTAAAGATACAAGATTAATGTAGGGTTTCCCGAATGCAATACTGATCATTATCTTTTAGTCTCCAAAATAAATTTGGGGCGGGGATGGAGAACAAAGAGAAAAAAAAACAAAAGCGAATAAAGATTGAAAATTTACATAAACCGGAAGTGCGAATAGAATTGCAAAAAAGGTTAAACGAACGTATAGATGAGATAATTTGGTAGGGGTTATTAAGCAATAAAGATATAAAGGGCGCGTGGTCTTCGTTACGGGATATCATCGTTAAAACTGCGACCGAAGTTTGTGGTACGGCAGTTGTAGGAAGAAAATCTGGTGATCCATGATGGAATGATGAAATTGAGGCGGCCCGAAAAGAAAAGAAAGAAGCGCACAAAAAAACGCTGAACATCGTAGGTCTTAGCGACGAGGCGAGAAATAGGCTCAAAAATGATTACAGACACAAAAAGAGGAAAGTTAAACGACTAGTCAAAGAGAGTAAAGAGAAACTCAGAACAGAAGAAGAAAACAAAATACAAAACTACTTTGAAGGAATTATGAAACTATTATATAAACAGTTGAGGGAAAGTAAAAGTACAGAGTTTGTCAGCATGAGAAACAGCAAAGTTGAAATGCTATATGATATAGACGGGATAGTGGACGCCTTAAAAGACTCTTTTAAAGAACTATTAGGACTATCCCTTTGATAAAATCTTTTTGACATAATCGATTACGTGTTCTTATATTATCCGATCTATTTAAAATTGCCTGTTTAACCAATTCAAGGGGTATACTTGAAAACATTGCAACAACATCCAAAGAAATCATTATATGGTCATCAGGAGCAGTTTTTTGAATAATAATTTTTTGGAATTCCCAAATATTTTTAATATTGTATTTTGAAGTTGCAATGGAGTCTTTAAGTATCAAATTAAAATTTTGTTCTGCAAATTTCGTGGTAGTGTTACTAGTTGAAATAACCTTTCTCAAAGGATAGCCATCTTTATGAGTTTTTCTTAAACCATAACATCTTGCAAGAACTGTGTCTTCGGTATTGATATCAGACCATCTTATATCTTTTCCTAAAAGTCCTTTCTTTCTCTAATTGTCTAGAATCTTGAAAGTGTCTCTTCTCAACTGTTTTAACGGATTTCCATTCAATAAATCAAAAAGCTATCACGATTGGAAAGTAAATCCTCCATATCCCTAATATAATCTGATTTCTTCATACAAACTGTAATATTGCCTTTATCAGCATTCATCATGCAAATTAGATGAGGGTTGTTTTTAAGAAAACCCTTCGTTGTCATGAAGCCTTTAGAAATTTTACTATCAATACTACTAATGTGCAAACAATTCTTATCAACAAAGCTCTTCGAAAACCTTGTCTCGGAAATCCTGTTGGTCCAATATTGGAATTTTTTGTATACTTGACTCCACATCTTTGATTATTTCCATCATTTGTTTCGATTCACTTTTTATCACATGGTTACTTAAACCTTTACCTTATCTGAGAATATCTGTAACTAAATCAGGAATTTGAATATTTGCCAAATTTACAAACCAAGGATCCCTAACTTCTTCAAAAATATTGTGTTAATTTAAATTTTGCTCTTCAACATTAGTTTGTTGGTCAATCAAAATACAAAAATTGTTCTCATTTTTCTTATAATTGTTTAAAAATCTTTGATTAGGGAAAATCTGTCTATTGCAAAAATTATTGTGAAAAGCAAAATCTCGAAATTTGTTATCCAAGAAAAATATTTTTTTAGGTAAAACATCATTTATTCGAAATTCAATCAAAAACCTTTTCAGAAGGATACTGCCTCTTAATTTTTGGTTGACATCACACCATAATTGAACCTTTCTGCAACTTTGATATGATTAAAAAACATAATGTTAAAAAAAGGGGCGTTAGAAATGACCTCCAATCCAAGTCAGCTAAATTGAAAGTTAAGAATTTTAATCAGATTCATTTTTCTTTCCTCTTTTTTTATTTTCATCAAAAGAAAAAAATGTTTTCTTTTTTTTAGGAATTACAATAGGAGCATTTTGTGATGGTTGTCCAAATTTGATCGTTGGATTCTTGTTTTGTTTTCAGGAATATTATACATTAAAAAATAAAAAAGTCTTCTTTCTACACACGCTGCATAATGATCGACTGAAGCAAACCCATCCATAAAAACATAAATTGGCCATTAATGTCAGTATTGAAAAAAGAAGCCTAATAGCTACGATGCAGCATAGGGATAGGGATAGGGATAGGACACCAACTCTCATTCTCAGTTTCATAAGGGCGAATTTGTGGCTCGTTGGAGGCACATTGAGGTGCCTATGCATGGGTAATGCAATAATCGAGTAACTGCGAAGTGAGTCGTCTCGTCTCGGTCGCGGTTGCGGGTTCGACTATAAAACCCACCGTAAGCGAAGGTAATTACTGCGTAGAAGTAAGTGCGCGCTTACCGCTCGCCGCTCGCCGCGCCCGCTCGCCGTCCGCTCGCTCCCGGCTCATCGACGATCGCTTGGCACCTTCTCAGACCCGAGTGTAAATCGAGTGGCCATTACCGGCCCCACAAAAATCTAATGAGATATTGCTCACATGTCTTTTACTCTCAACTGGACACGTACGTCTTTGGTTCCCCTTAACGAGGACATCCCTGAAGCCAATTTGCCGGAAACCCTCGAAATTGTCATTGACATACCTTTTCATAAGATATGACGTTTCAGAATGCTCATAATCATTCGCGCACGATCGTGTATTTATCTCGCGCTTTACGCTTGGTTTCTTTAGGTTTTTCCCGAGGGGTCGACCACTCTGATATTCCTGGTACACTCACGAAATAGTCCCAGATATTCTTGATATTCTTGAATTCTTGATATTCTTGATATTCTTGATATTCTTGATATTCTTGATATATTTGATATTCTTGATATTCTTGATATTCTTGATATTGCTGATATTCTTAATATTCTTAATATTATTGATATTCTTGATATTCATGATATTCTTGATTTTCTTGAAATTCCCAAATATTTCTTTATATCCCTACATATTCCGAAGTATTCCTAAATATTCACAAATATTCTGAAATATTATATTCCCCAATTCCTTCTCATTCGTACAATTGTATTCGTATAGCTTTTTGCCTGGTGTCTTTGCCCAGTGATCCCAACTTTGGCCAGGAAATTTGTTCGAATCCACATAAAAATAAACCCATTTTTTTTTAATATTCAGAGGTGGCGTACAGTGGGACCAAACGCATATTTTTCGTTCAAAAGAGTCTACAGACTTCAATTTTGCCCCGGTTTGCGAATTTTTCTTTAAATTAAAGAGCACTAAATTTCGAAAAGCACCTTGGTCATCGATTTTTGAATTTTCATTTGTTTATTTATTATATGTTGACTCAAAGTATGGGAAAATCGAGATTTTTCACATCATTATTATTTACTCTTCAATAACCGTTTGCATATAATGAAAATCATTTTAAATCAACGCAAAAGTACTCCCAGAATACAAATAATTTGATTATTGTATGTTTTAATTATCATAAACAAATTTAGTTAACAAATAGCCAAATATCGTAATTGTGGTTGAAAATCATTTGTTCTAAGCTAAAAATGCTTTAAATTATTGTTAGAGTAATTGTTAGTCAGAATATCCATAAATTATTAACAATTGGAATTTTTATAAACAATTTTTGGTACAAATTTGGGATTTGTGGTTTTTTCAATTGCGGTTTTCCTTTTATCATCTAATTGATGCAGATATTCTTAAAAATAATATATGTTCAATTATGTTTGTAAAAATACAACTATTGTTGATTTTTTAAACAAATAAAATAAATAAATATAAAACTTTGGCACTTTGGCCTGGAAAATAATTTTTTGCACCAACACTGCTCTAAATTTTTGTGAGAGAGATTCGAAGTCACAATTTATATGTAAAATCAACAATAAGCAATTGTTATTATTTATTGTTATTATTAAATTTTGAATATCACGAAATTTTCATATATTTAAAAAATATTGTCATTTTTGTTAAAAAACATTTTTCTTATCTGGAAATACTTAAAATTATTGTAAGAGTGACCGCCAGTAAGAATTTCTATAAAACATTAACAATTATAATATTTATAAATCATTTTTGTGGAAAATGTTGGAATTATTGGTTTTTCAATTTCGGATTTTCCTTCAACATCTGCATTGATGCAGATATTCTTGAAATAAAAAATTGGTTGAATTACATTTGTTAAAATCCAACAATTGTTAATCTTGTAAACAAATAAAATAAGTAAAGATAAAGCTTCGGCACTTTGGTCTGGAAAATAATTTTTTTGCACTATAACTGCTTTACATTTTTGTCTATATTTCTAGTTTCTACGTTAAGTTAAAAATAAGCAAATGTTATTATTTATTGTTATTATTTAATTTCAAATATCACGAAATTTTCATGTTTTTAAAAAAGTGCCGAAGCTTCGAATTTATTTAATTTGCTTATAAGATTAACAATTGTTCTATTTTAACAAATATAATTCAACCTATATTCAAAAAGATCTGCATCAATTCAGATGACGAAGGAAAATCCGAAATTGAAAAAACAATAATTCCAACATTTTCCACAAAAATGGTTTATAAATATTATAATTGTTAATGTTTAATAGAAATTGTTACTGACGGCCACTCTCACAATAATTTAAAGTATTTCCAGATGAGAATTTTTTTTTTAACAAAAATTACAATAGTTTTGAAATAGATTAAAATTTCGTGATATTCAAAATTTAATAATAACAATAAATAATAACAATTGCTTATTGTTGATTTCACAAAGAAGTTGTGACTTTAAATCTCTCTCACAAAAATTTAGAGCAGTGTTGGTGCAAAAAATTATTTTCCAGGTCAAAGTTTTATATTTATTTATTTCATTTGCTTAAAAAATCAACAATTGTTGTATTTTTACAAATATAATTGAACATATATTATTTTCAAGCATATCTGCATCAATTCAGATGATGAAAGGGAAACCGTAATTGAAAAAATCACAAATCCCAAATTTGTGCAAAATTTTTTTTATAAAAATACTAATTGTTAATAATTTATGGATATTCTGACTAGCAATCACTCTCACAATAATTTGAAGAATTTTTAGCTGAGAACAAATGATTTCGAAGCACAATTACGATATTTAGCTATTTGTTAACTTAATTTGTTTATAATAATTAAAACATACAATAATCAAATCATTTGTATTCTGGGAGTACTCTTAAGTTGATTCAAGATGATTTTCATTATATGCAAACCGTTATTGAAGAGTAAACAATAATTATGTGAAAAATGTCGATTTTCTCATACTTTGTGTAAACATATAATAAATAAACAAATTAAAATTCAAAAATCTTTGAACAAGGTGCTCTTTGAAACTTAGGGCTTTTTAATTTTAAAAAAATCGCAAATCGAGGCAAAATTGAAGTCTGTAGACTTTTTTGAACGAAAAATAAGCGTTTGGTCCCACTGTGTGGCGCAAGCCCCATTAAGTTTAACACGTATTTCCCATAAGAAAAAAATACGCTTTTGTAAATTTTATTCAGAATCGTCAATATTAGCTGAATCGAGTTGAAACTCAACATTTATCTTCAAAATCATCCATATAATATGAATAAAATATTATTGTATAAATATCACCCCATGAGTATCTTTTATAGGGTCCCAAATAAACCCCATAAGTGAAAAAATGGGGTTTGCGAGTTTTTGGCGCTAATTATGATTTTTTTGCGTTTTTTAAAATGCAAATTGTTTCTAATAAATGAAATACTACTTTATACTGATAATTAGATATTGACATAAATCGTTTAAAGAATTTATTATTGTTTTCAGCAATTTGCTCTCAAAATAGAGTTAGAAAGTCGCTTTTTTTCAAAAAATGTCCACTTTTCGTTCGATATTCAATTGCAGTTTTTTTTATTTTTACACTTTTTGTACAATTTTCAATGAGAGTGATACAAATAACTAATTTTAGTTAATTAAATCAATTTTTTTAAAGATTTATTATTATCTTTAATAATATTCAATTGGAATAATGCTAGAAACTTTGGTTTTTTCTGAACTTTTAAACTTTTTGCCCACTTTTCACTTAGTGAGGTAATGATTAATGCAAGTTAACAAACATCCATATCACAAATTACGCAATTTGTAATTCAAGGCGAGGAATAGAATAATAATGCGTTTATTTATTAAATGATAGCTTATTTTAGGAAGATGAATTCCCAACAAAATACCTACGTTTTTAATCAAATAGTTGAATTTTCAACCAAGAAGATTGATTTTCTACCAATTTTCAACTGAATAGTTTGAACAATCAATGTGATGTTAGTCCAAATTTTATTTGAATAATTTTTAGTTCATATTTGTTTCATTTGGAAAATTTGTAACTGAATAGTTGCATTCTTATACTAAAAAGATCAATTTTATCCAAAAATGTAATGGTTGAATTTTCAATTAAGAGAATTATTTTTGAATGGAAAAAAAACGAATTTTCTACAACACAATGAAAGTTTCATTGAAAAAATTACTTTTTAATTGAGAAATACAAATTTCCAACTAAAATTATGAATCCTAAAGAAAAAAAAAACTTTCAGGATAGTGGTTCAACTTTCAACCAAGGAGTTGAATTTTCAACCTAAAAGTATGAATTTTCAACGAAATATGTAATAGTTGATACTTCATAAAACAAGTTTCAATTTCAAATAAACAACGGTTGGATTTTACAAACCAAAAACGAATTAAAAAAAAAAAAAATTGTCGAATTTTCAAACCAAAGAGTCGAGTTTTCAACAAAATATTTAAATTTTCAGTTAAAAAAAATGAATTTTTACCAAAAAAATTTGATTTTATATAAAAAAGACGAATTTACAACAAAATACATAAATTTTTAACCGAATAGTTAGATTGTCTACTTATATTTTTAACCAAAAAAGATTAAATTTTTACAGAAAGAGATGAATTTTCAAATCAAAAAGATGAATGTTCGACAAAATAATCGAATTTTCAACCAAAAAATATTTATAAGTCAAGGAAGAAGAAAATTGCAATTGAATTGTGGAATTTTTAAGCCAAAAAGAATAAAATAATTTTCAACCGAATAGTTGAACTTTCAAGCAAAAGAGATGAATTTGTAATAAAAAGTTTGAACTCTTAAGTAAATAATAATTAAATTTTCAATCTAAGTAGATGCATTTTTTAGAGCCAGTTAAATTTTTAAAAATTAAGTTAATCAAAAAGGAGAACTTTCAAAAAACAAGATTAATTTTATGTTTGAAAAGACGCATATTCAACAAACTATATGGATTTTTTAGCAAATATTTGAATTTTCAACTTATAAAAGGATAAATTTTCAACAAAAATGGAATAGTCAAATGTTCAGAGAAAAAGGTGATTAGTAGAAAAAAAAATAATTTTTAAAGATATAATTAATTTTCAACCAAAGAGCTGAGTTAAAAAAAATATATTTTTTAACAAGGTTCAACTTTATAATAAGTAGTTAAATTTTCAACTGAAAATATGAAATTGTAATCAAGAAGATAAGTTTTCAACCAAATACGTGAATTTTCAAGAAAATAGTTGAATTGGTTAAAATTTCAGTTAAAAAAATTACTTTGCAAGAAAAATTACTAATTTTCAACCAATTAACCACAAAGGACAAATTTTTATCAAAAATGTAATGTTCAAATTTTCAGATGAAAAATTAATTTTTGACTAACAAAATACGAATTTGCAACAAAATCGTTGAATTCTGAACTGAAAATGATGAATTTTCAATCAAACAGTTTTATTTTCAACTGAAAATTAAATTTTTTGAATAAAATAGTAAAATTTTCAACCAAAGAGATAAATTTACAACTAACATGATGATTCTTGAAAAAAATTGTCAACAAAAGTGCCTAATATTTAACCAAATTGTTGAATTTTCAACCAAAAAAATTAATTTTGACCGAAAAGATTAATTTTGTACCAAAACAGATGAATTTTCATTTAAATAGTTGATTAATAAACTAGGAAAAATCAATTTTAAATTAAAAATATAATATTGTAACCAAAAATGGAATAGTTACATTTTCAATTGAAAAAATTAATTATCAACCAAAAAAACAAACGAATCTAACCAGAAAATGAATTAATTTTCAACAAAAGAGGCGAATTTTCAGCCAAAAAATGAATTTTTAACAAGTTTTAGCTCAAAGTCCAACTGAGTAGTTGCATTCTTTACCAGGAAATATGTCTTTTTCACACAATAGTTGCATTTTCAACAAAATAATCAAATTTTCAACCAAATACTGGAATTTTTAAGCAAACGAAATTAATTTTGCAACAAATATATGATAGTAGACTTTTCAATAAAAAATTGACTTCTAACCAAAAATGGTTAAATTTTCTGATTACTTTCTATTAGTTTGTATTCAAGACAAAAAACAGAGAAAAAGGGGAGAAGAGGAAGTTTGTTGTAAACATGGGAACAAAAAGTAATTTTTTAAAAAAGGAGAAAGGGTGTGAAATCTGAAATATGAAAACGAATTCATCTCGTTTGATTCCAAATTCTATTATTTGGTTGAAAATTTAATTATTTTGTTGAAAATGCAACTATATCGTTAAAAAGTGATATTTTTATTGAAAGTTCAACTACGTTGTTTAGAATTTATTTTTTCAGTTGAAGGTTCATCTCTATGTTTGAAAATTTTACTACTTTGATGAAAATTCATTTCATGTTCGGTTGAAAATAAATTCTTCAAAGTGACAATTGAACTATTTCATTTTTGGTTGAAAAGTTATCTTTTTTAGTTAGAAATAAAACTATTCAGTTAAAAAATTTTTTTTGGTTCGGAAATTCAAGAATTTCGTAGAAAATTAGACTATTTGGTTGAAAATTGAACTTTTGGTTAAAAAATCATATATTTGGGTTGAAAATTCAACTTTTTTGTAGATAATTCGTCTTTTTGGCTTCCGCAAATTAAATAATTTCGTTAAAAATTCATGTAATTTGTTTGAAATTCATTTTTTTGTTGGTAAAAAATTAATCTTTGTGGTCAAAAATTCATCTTTTGTTTGAAAATTTTACAGCTTTGTTGAAAATTTATTTTTTTGTCAGAAATTATATTTTTTTAATCTGATATATTGGATAAATTGAAAGTTCGTTTTCTTGGTAGAAGATTAATCTTTTTGGTCGAAAATTCATCTTTTTGGTTG
>CAKNXH010065197.1:0-33029 GCA_932178445.1 Andricus quercusramuli | reverse complement strand
CTGCTTTAAAATTAATTGTTCTAACAGAAACTATTTTGTTGAAAATTCGTTGTTTTTTTCGGTTGAATTGAACTGTTATTGATCTAAAATTAAAATATTTTTTTGTTAAAACATCAAAAATTAAATTTTTTTTTTAAATTGATTTCTTTTTGTAGAAAATTAAATAACTCGGTTTACACTGGAACTGCTTTATTGAAAGTTAATGTTTTTGGTTGAAGGTTTATCTCTTTGGTGGTAAATGGAACTATTTTGTTGGAAATTCGTTTTTTTCTGGTTGATACATCACCTATTGCATTTTGTTGTTGAGAATTTACCTTTTTCCTTGAACGATTGCGAGCCGCACGAGGTTATGTCGCGTCAGCGCGACGCGACGCGGCCACCCCGATTTCAGCAGTCACGATCGTTATCGTACGATCAGTCCCGATTTCTTATTTTCTATTTTTGTTTTCATTCGGCTAATCTTTTTTTTCTGCATTAAAATTAATTGTTCTAACAGAAACTATTTTGTTGAAAATTCGTTGTGTTTTTGGTTGAATTGAACTGTAATTTATCTAAAATTGAAATATTTCTTGGTTGAAATTTCAACAATTACATTTTCTGTTGAAAATTGATTTCTTTTTGTAGAAAATTGGATAACTTGGTTTAAACTGGAACTGCTTTGTTAAAAGTTAATGTTTTTGGTTGAAGGTTTATCTCTTTGGTGGGAAATGGAACTATTTGGTTGAAATTTCGTTTGTTTTTGGTTGAATCCGACTGTTATTGATCTAAAATTGTGATAATTTCTGGTTGATACATCACCTATTGCATTTTTTTTTAAATTCATCTTTTTCCTTGGACGTTTGCATCCGCACGAGGTTTGTCGCGTCAGCGCGACGCGATGCGACCACCCCGATTTCTGCAGTCACGGTCGTTATCGTACGACAAGCCCCGATTTCTTATTTCATATTTTTTTTTCATTCGGCTAAACTTTTTTTTTTCTAATTAATTGTTCTATCAGAAACTATTTTCTTGAAAATTCGTTGTTTTTTTGGTTGAATTGAATTGGTATTGATCTAAAATGAAAATATTTTTTTGGGTAAAACATCAACAATTACATTTTTTGTTGAAAAATGATTTTCTTTTGTAGAAAATTCAATAACTTGGTTTAAACTGGAACTTCTTTGTCAAAAGTTAATGTTTTTGGTTGAAGGTTTATCTCTTTGGTCTTTTTGTTGAGAATTTATCTTTTTCCTTGAACGATTGCGAGACGCACGACGTTACGTCGCGTCAGCGCGACGCGACGCGGCCACCCCGATTTCTGCAGTCACGGTCGTTATCGTACGATTAGACCCGATTTTTAATTTTCTATTTTTTTTTCATTCAGTTAAACTTTTTTCTGGTTTAAAATAATTTTTCTAACAGAAACTATTTTGTTGAAATTCCGTTGTTTTTTGGTTGAATTGAACTGTTATTGATCTAAAATTAAAATATTTTTTGTTTAAAACATCGACAATTACATTTTTTGTTGAAAATTGTTTTTTTTTTTTTTCAAATTGAACAACTTGGTTAAAAGAGGAACTGCTTTGTTGAAAGTTTATCTCTTTGGGGAACGATCGTGATGCGACGCACAGTGGGCAGAATCGGGAATTTACTATTCAAAATCACCTACAGCTTACAATTCTTAACCGATTTTTTCATTTTTTATTTAGAAATGATCAGCAATAGTTGCATAAGAACGTCTATGGATTAGATTTTTCAAATCTGATAATTTTCTATTTTTTATATAAATAAACAAAGAGCGAAAATGAGAAACTTTTTAATTATTATTTTTTATCTTCGAATAAATAACTTGATTAATCCCATTCTCGATGAAAATGAATGTCGAAGTATCTATAGAATATAAATAATTATCAGGATACCGAATCTAATTGTTATAAACAAATTATATTAACAAAATGTCAACATCGTGGAGACTTGGCTTGTAAAGTATATTTGTGAGTTAAAATTGCTTTATTTTATCGACAAGATCATATTTGATCATGAAAATTTATTGTCTGATATGATTCGTTTATTTTATAAACAAATTATACAAAAAAAAAGCATAGTTTTGGCACTTACTGGCAGAAGGTAATCGTTTTTCTTTCTTAGTACCTTTAAATTATATTAGTGGTAATATTTAGTGATAAAGATTGGTCATTCGATTTTTTGTTTATTTTATGAATAAATTTCATAAACAAATGCATAGTTTGGTCATTTATAGGCAGAAAGGAACCGTTTTTCTTCCTACTCGTCTTCAAATTACATAACTGGTGAAGTCCTGTGACGAAGAATTGTCAATCGATATTATTTGTTCATTTTATAAACAAATTTTATAAACAAATGCATAGTTTGACCATTTATAGGTAGAAATTATCCGGTTTTCTTCGTGATCGTCATAGTTTAGTCATTTGAAGACAGACAGTAACCAAAGAATGCATTTGTTTATAAAAAAAATAAATAATATCGAACGAGAAGTCTTCACCACTGGACATCATCACTTATATAATTGGAAGAGGATCAGGAAGAAAAACGATGACTTTCTGTCTATAAATTGACAAACTATGCATGTGTTTATAAAATTTGTTTATGAAATGAACAAATATTATCGAATGACAATTATTCATAACTAGAAACCACCACTTATATAATTTTCAGTCGTTACGAATGAAAAAGAATTACTTTCTGCCCATAAATTTCCAAACTATGCATTTGTTTATAAAATTTGTTTATAGAATAAACAAATAAAATCGAATGACAAGTCTGCATCAATAAGAATCATCACTATTATAATCTAAAGATGATCAGAAATAAAAGAAGATTTCTCATTTGGTAGAAAATGTAATTATTTTGCTCAAAATTCAACTATTTGAGTGAAAATTCGTCTTTTCTGGTAGAAAATTAGTCTCCTTACTTCAAAATTCATTTTCATGGTTGAAAGTGGATCTCTTTTGATGAAAATTCATGTATTTTTCTAAAACTTCATCTTTTCTTGTAGAATATAAATATTTTTGCTTGAAAATTTATCTTTATGGTTGAAAAATTGTGTACTTCGTTGAAACTTGAGCTCTTTTGTTGAAAATATAATTTTTGGTTGAAGATTAATAATTTTAGTTGAAAATTCATTTCTTTGATTGAAATTTTTAATATTTTGTTGAAAATGCATGTATTTGAATAAAAATGTATTTATTTTGGTAGAAAATTATTCTTCTTGGGTGAAAATTCATCTTTATGATTGAAAATTTATCTACTTAGTTGAAAAATGATCACTTACATTGAAAATTTATTTTTTGTTTGAATATTCATCACTTTAGTTGGAAATTGATTCCATTTGTTGAAAGTTTAACTATTTGGTTGAAAATTTGTGTATTTTGTTGAAATTTCGTCTTTTTTGGTAGAAAATTAATCTTCTTGGTTTCAAATTTATCTACTTCGTTGGAAGTTGATCTGTTTTGTTGAAAATTAATTTTTGTTGGTTACAGATTCATCATTTTAGTTAAACGTTCATTTCTTTGGTTGAAATTTTTATTATTTTTTTGAAAATTCGTTTTCTTCAATTAAAAATCAACTTTTTATCTGAAATTCACCTATTCCACTTTTTGTTAAAAATCTATCTTTTTTAGTTCAAAATTCCAGTATTTAGTTGAAGATTTATGTATTTTGTTAAAAATTTGTCTAATTTGATATTAAATTAACTACCTTAGTTTCAAATTCATATTTCTGGTTGAAAATTTCTCTACTTGGTTGAAAATTGATCTCTTTTGTTGGAAGTTCATTTTTCGGTCAAAGATTCACCATTTTAGTTTAAAATTTATTCCCTTTCTTAAAAATTCAAATATTTGATTCAAAATTAATGTATTTTGTAAGAAAATCACTTTGATTGAAAATTAATTTCTTCCGATGAAAACCCAACTATTTTTGCTTAAAAGCTAATTCCTTTTTGTTGAAAAGACTACTATTACATTTTTGAATGAGAATTCATCTTGTTTTGGTCAAAAATATTATTATTTGGTGGAAAATTTAATTATTTCGTTCAAACTTCAACAATTGATTCCAAAAGAAAAAGTAAACAATGATAAAATTGCGGGTGTGTTTTTTTAAGTACTTGAAAATCAATTTTGTTTAAAACGCAATATTTTGGAAAAATCTAATTTTGCTATTTTTATCAAAATTAATTAATTGTACAAAAACAATTAGATATAGAGAATATTACCATATAGAAAAAAATATATATTTAAGTAGGGTTTTTGAAAAAATACACTTTCAAAAATTGTATAAAAATAGCCGCTATTTTGTAATTTTTCTAATTTATATAATTTTGTTTGGAATCAATTAAAAGAACTTCTTAAGAATTCTTACGTCGAGGAAAGAAAATCCTGAGTACCTACTGTCGTTCGGAAAATAATGCATAAAAAAGTGTGTGTTTTAATTTTCACTCTATAATGATGTATTCAAATTAAAGATCATGTCTCAACAACAAAATAATAATTAAAATTTAAATAAAATTTGATTGACTCAAACATATTTTTTGCGAAAAATTCTATCTTACTGGTTTATATTAATTAAAAAAATTAATTGATGGTTAATGTTGAGGAAAAAATTATAAGCCCTCCAATGAACCATTTTTTCGCGAATTAAAGTAAAGTATTTATATTTTTTTATCTTATCTTATATAATTATATCATTCATTCAAATTTTGAAAGAAGGATAGTTTTTCGAAATCATTCACGCGGTCTTTCTCAATATGAAATATCAAAAAATATTAAAATTTCCTTTTAAATTTTCACAAAGAGAACATGATTGTTGCGTTGATAAAGTGTAAAAATATAATATTGATTATTGTTGACCTTTCCGTGTATTTTGAGAATTGATAGTAATGTAAATATATTCCTGAAATATATAAATTGAATGCATTTACTGTTTAATGATGCGTGTTTTATATAAATAATTATTGCAATTTAATATATTTAGAAAAAATTGTTCGCAAGGGATCATTTTTTTATGATATATAATACATATATATATAATAATAATAATAATAATAATAATAAGATCTATTTGGATTCTGTGAAAATATTTCGGTATAAGTGGAAAAATCATAAATGTATTTTTTATTAATGAAAAACTTTGCTAGTTATTGATGCATTTTCATAAACTAATTTGATTTGTTACTACAGTTTAATATATTTGCTAGAATTCTTTCTAAAATAGTACCTGAACATATAATCAGTAATTTAATGTAAAAATGTAATTGATGTATTTTTGTTTCTGAATTGGAATTAGTGAATTCAAATCATAATTATAGTGGATTTAGCATAATTCATTACGTTTTAATTTAACATTAAGTGAACATTTATAGAAATGTTTTTACTAAAATGTAGTCAATATTTACTATATCTTAAGGTAGATGTGACAAAAATCAGATTTCTAAAGAAAAACTTTTCTATGATTTTAAGAATCAAAATAATACAGATTACTGATGTCAAATCAGACAAAAAACTTTATTTTCAATTTAAAAATATTAAAAATGTTAAATGTGTCTTAAATCGTTCGAAGATTAAAATTTGTTTAAGAGCAAATCACAATATTAATTATTTTCAAAACTGGGAACAGAACACTGAGAAAAATATTTGTCTTGAATTAAAGACACCGTTTATTTAACATAATTGTTTTCACTTAGTTGAAAATAATTTCAAAAGGAAGAAAACTAATTTAAATTGGAGAAAAATTTACATTGGAACCAAAGACAATTTTTTTGAACTAAAGAAATTTGAATCAAAAGAAATTTCTTTTGAGAAAATTTTCTTGGGCTGAGATCCAATAAATATTTCAATTCTTAAAATCATACTATCGGTAAAATTTCATCTGCTTGAAATTCTGAATGTTTAAACATTTTTCTTTGATTGTTCAAAATACATTTAAATTGATCCTAAAGTTTGCTTGACTTACAAATTAACTAATATCCTTGAATTGAAAAATATTTTAAATAAAATTTGAACACAACAACTACCTCATTTTTAAATCCCACCACTCACTTTGCCCCATAAATAAACAATCATTCCAGCCCAAAAAAACCATAAACACAAAAAACAACTCACCTTTCTCCTCAGTCGCTCCTTCCTTCCTCTCCAGTCACCAACATCCGATTTCCTCCGGAAGGAACTTGCTCCTCTTCTTCAGTTCCCGAACTTCCCAAACTACCCCCGAACGGTCCTCTTCACCCCCGAAGTAAACTCCCAAAAAAATCCCCACCCTTGAAAAAAAAAACACCAAGAAAAAATCTTCGAATTGTCCTTTTTGCACTTTCGAAATGTTTATACAACCCCGAACACGTGGATGAGACCGAGTCACGTGAGGCCGAAACTCGAGCCGATCCGTTTAGTCGAGTAGCTGAAGCGATCTCTCAGGGATCTCCGATGGATCTCATCATCCGAAGTTGGCTTGGTCTGTGACCGGTGGGGATCCGACTTTGGGGAGGCGTGCCGTTCAGGAATTGCGGAGTGGTGGCAAAAGAGCGATGCGACTCGGTAAAGGACACGGCCTGTCTGAGTGGCCCGCGGTAGCAAGGGGGTTACGGGTTTTGCCTTCGATTTGCTCCCCCGTTTTCCGTGGAGGATCCCGAGCGTGGTCCGTGAACCGTGCGGAATGAGGCGACCGTGTGGTGCGGTCGCGTGCTGGATAGATTATCAGGTCTCGCGTGGCCTTTCCAGTCCGATGTTGCCGCCTAGCTGCATAGTCAACTCGCGCCTGCCACCACTTCTCCCGGCAGGCGTAACAATCCCGAGAAGGGGTTAAATTCACCCCCTAACTCCTGCACCACTTTTCTTTAACTAGGTCTTCCTTTCAATTAGATTTTATCTAAAAAGATGGTTGGTAGCCTTCTGGGAGGACTGTTCGCCTATATATGGGGCTAAGCAACAGTTCCAGGGTTTTTAGGTTGAAAAAATTGGGATAGTTTGATTCAACCCTGAGATTAACCCTGAATTAACCCCAGTTTAACCCTAAATTGACCCCAGATAAACTCTGATATTGATTCCGGTTGAACCCTACGTTAACCCTGAATGAACCCTTTGTTGGCCCCTTTTAATAAACTCAATTTACCTCTTAATTTATTTTCTGTTCTCAAACCTGTATTGACCTTGAGGATTACAATCAGTACTCCAGGCAGGCGTAACAATCCCGAGAAGGGGTTAAATTCACCAAGGACCGTTATTCCACTTTTCTTTAACTAGGTCTTCCTTTCTGTTAAATTTCATCTACAAAGATGGTTGGTAGCCTTCTGGGAGGACCGTTTTCCTAGATTTGGGGTTTAACCCCAGTTCTATGATTTGCAGTTGAAAGAAATGACAGTAGTTGGAATTAACCCCGGGATTAACCCTGATTTAACACTTTATTGGCCCCTTTGAACAAACCCAATTTACCCCTTAAATTATTTTCTGTTTTTAGACCTGTATTGATCTTGAAGATTACCACCACTACTCCTGGCAGGCGCAATACTCCGGAAAAGGGGCTAAATTCACCCCGAACCGTCATCTCACTTTTCTTTAACTACGCCTTCCTTTCCGTTAAATTTCATCTAAAAATATGATTAGTACCTTCTGGGAGACCGTTTTTCTAGATTTTGGGTTTTAACCCCAGTTCCATGGTTTGTAGTTGAAAAAAATGACAATAGTTGGAATTAACCCTAAATCATCGCTAGCGAAACCCTGATATTGATTCCCGTTAAACTCTAAGTTAACCCTGAATTAACCTTTTATTGGCCCCTTCTAATAAACCCTATTTACCCCTTAAATTATTCTCGATTTTTAGACCTGTATTGACCTTGAAGATTATAACCACCACTCTAGGTAGGCGCAACAATCCAGAAAAGGGGTTCAATTCACCCCGAACCGCCATCTCACTTTTCTTTAACTATAGGTCTTCCTTTCAATTAGATTTCGTCTGAAAAGATTGTTGGTTGCCATCTGGGAGGACTGTTTTCCTAGATTTGGGGTTTAACCCCAGTTCTATGATTTGTAGTTGAAAGAAATGACAGCAGTTGGAATTAACCCCGGGATTAACCCTAAATTAACCCCAGCGTTACCCTGATATTGATTCCGGTTCAACCCTCAGATAACCCTGAAGGAACCTGAAGCCCCTGGTAGTAGGTACCTATTAAATTTACAATTAACCCACATTAGTTTGTCCTTAACCCTACTTTAAGAAACACTATAATTAACCATTATTGCTAGTCAATATAATTTTACCCCCCTCTCCCTGGATAAATAATCTTCTGAAACAATTTTAACCCACTTATTAGGTTCATACTAGAACCTATCAAATATAATATTAAACCCAATTTACACCTTGAATTATTTTCTGTTCTTAGACCTGTGTGGAGCTTGAACATTACCATCAATTCTCCTTGCAAGCACAAAAATCTCGAGAAGGGGTTGAATTCACCCTGAACCCTCATCCCTTCCAATTAGATTTAATCTGAACAGATGGTTGGTAGGCTTCTGGAAGGAATATGTCCTTATATTTAGGGTTTAACCCCAGTTTAAGGGTTTCGTAGTTTAAAGAAAATTGGACCAGTACGATTAAACTACGAGATTAACACTGAATTGACCCCGGATTCAATATGATATTAACCCCGGCGTAACCCTACGTTAACCCTGCATTAACCCCAGTCTAACCCGAAATTTATTCAGGTTTAACTTTAAGTTGGGGCTTAATTAACCCTTAAATTTAAAATTCTCATCTCTGCAAATAACCCATACATCAGTTACTATTAAGCCCTTAACCCTAGTTTGAAAAAAATCTTAAATGAACCATTAATGAACTTTAAACTAATTCTAATGGTACATCCCTTCCTTTTATTATACCAGTTTAATCCAATTTTAAACCCCTACGTTAATTCCAGTTTAACCCTATATTAACATCTGAATCAAAAACATACTATTATATTTCTTTTTATACTTACAACATAAACTAAAATTATCACAGATTACCGAATTAAAAAATTTTCATTCGAATTAACCCCAGGCTTGATGCCTAGATTAACACCTATAATAGGTCTTCAACCCCAAGCAATCAAACAATGGTTGGTACTTTCTTCACATGAACACTCATATTGAGCTTTTTTTATAATGCATTAACCTCTCATTAATCTCAATTTAACCCTTTAATGTACCTCTTTTCTCAGACTTGTATTGTCTTTCATTATTACTCTTATATTAGGTATCTTTAACTCTACATAGTCTTATTTGTCTCATTTAAACCTCCAAGTAATACGCTAAATTTGAAATTAACCCCCTACTCCATCCCACACTACCCCGCCGAGCCGGATGGTAGGCTTTCCGAATAATTGTTTGTGTATATCTGAAATTTAATTCCAATTTTAGGGGTTTTAGTTGGAAGAAATGAAAAATGGTTGAAGTAATTCTCGGGATTAACCCTGAATTAACCCAAGTTTAACCCTGAATAAATCCCAAGTTAACCCGGAATTAATCCTTGTATTAGAACTTCTTAACCGTACCAACAAACCCTAGAGTAGTTGCTATTAACAATTCCTTAAGTCAGAATTAACACATCATTAACCCATTTTGAAACCCTTTATAAGCCCATTCATTATCTCCTGGAGTAGCACCTATTAACTTTGAAATTGACTCACATTAGCTTGCCCTTAACACTATTTTAAGAGACACTCAAATGAGCACACTGATTAGGATTCACCATAGAATTCATTCCCTTATGGTAAATTACTGTTAACCCTGACTTATCGTTCATACAGGTTACTTTTTACATCTGGAATTGCTAATTGAACCATTATTAGCCATGTTAACATTGCACTAACCTTCATTATTATATTTTTATAACTAAATATAACGTAGGAAGGAACTACTATTATTATCCTTTCATCACGGCTGGTTAAGCCAATTTTTAACCCCTACTTTAATTCCTTTTTTTGGAAGGAAATTTCACATATATTTATGATTTACCTTCAGTTTTAGGGATTTCTAGTTTTTTAAAAATGAAACAGTTGGATTTAACCCCGAGATTATATCCAGTTCAACCCAGAATTAACCCTGAGTTATCTCTGAATTGATCTTGGTATTGAAACTTCTTAACTCAAAAATCAACCCCTATAATAGCTGCTATTATGCACTCGTTTACTCTGAATTAACCCTTAATTAACCCGTTCTTTATCCCTTGGTTATACCCTCGGTTATACCACTCACTATCTCCTGGAGTAGCATTACCTTATAATAATTAATCCACATTAATGAAATTAATGACCGCTGACACACTTGACCTTGTTAACTATGGAATTAACACAATTAAAATTATAATAACTATGCATTAACCCCCACACCGATTAGGATTTATCATAGAATTGATCAATTTATTATAATTTACAAGAAACCCTGAATTATCATTCATATAGGGATACTTTCAGCCCCTGTGATTACTATTAACCCTTTATTAACCCGCAGTTGAGCCAGTTTTTAACCATCACGTTAATTCTATTTCACCCTTATATTAACACCTGAATTAAAAACATGCTAATATATTTCTTATTATGTTTATAAATAACACTCATATTAGCTCGAATTAACACCGAGCTCAACCCCTGAATTAACACCTATAATAGGTCTTGAACACCCAGTAGTTCGATAATTGTTGGTACATTTTTCACATTAACCCTTGGTAAACTTATTCATTACCTTCTCTGAAGTAAGACCTATTAGCTTTAAAATTTACCCACATTAGCTTGTCCTTAACCCTACTTAAAGAAAAACTCAAATTTACCATTGTTAACCTTTAATCTGAGGTTCCCCCACCCCTCCTCTCTATATCTATTATTCTTTTCATACAAATAACCCGGCTACAAAAATAACTACTTTCTTGACCCCCAGATTACTTTTGATTAACCCCCAACTTACTTCCTATATTAGCTAGAATTAACTGTATACATATAAAACTGCATAATTGGATTGAACCCCAATTTTAACACCCCCGCAAGTTCTGGAATTAACCTTTGGATTAAACTGCAAGAAATATGAAAATTATCAACAATTGTATAACCCTATATATTGACCATAACTTTATTTCATACTGACACAAGTTGAACCCTATATTTACACTAAAAATAACCCTAAATTATATTGAAGACTCTAAAAAACCTGAGTAAAGAATAATAGTAGTTATACATAAATATGACACTTGTTGGCAGTCATTCTACAGGAAACATCACACTGGCCTTGGTTTAATATTAACCCCTCAATTAACCCAATTTTACACTCGAAATAACATGTATTTTTAGACCTGTATTTTTTTTAATTTCCATACTTTTAACCCATGTTTGTATATTCAACCCCTATATACCTAATGGTTAAGAATGGGATAATATAGTAGTTAATTTAATAACTTCGTATGATAACCCTGTAAAATTAACCCAACTTTTTTTGTGTTAAACCAAAACCAATCCTTTGCAAAGCGTGTATTTATAATTCATTTCTTTTATATACACTAACTTCACTTTAACTCTATATATCATTCCGATTAACCCCTACATTAAATCTTGATTACATTAAACACCATTAACCACCTGCGCCAATAATAAGTATTAATCTTGACCTCACATTAATCTCCACATTTATCCGATTTTAACACCTGTTCTGAACTTTCATGATAAGTCAAATTGACCCCAAAATTAACGCTCTATTGCGTCAGCATTAATCAAATATTACCTCGATATTAAGACTTTATTTATCCCTTTTTATATTAAATGAGCCTAATATACTGCATTACTCCCTTATTTACATTTATATCAACCCCTCTTATTAACCCCAATATTATTCCGCCTTAACCCATTTATTACGCATTGGGTCGTTAACAATCTAGCTTTGTTCATTTCTTATACGAACATACGGTTATTAATTTATAATTATTAAAATTATTTAATTGGAATTATATTTACATTGTTTAATCTCAAATAAAATAATTTAATTTGAATATTAAAACTTTGTAAGAAAAAAACTAGGTAAAACATTCGGCATAAATGGGTTAATAATAGAATTAATCCCATATTAGCACTGAATTAACTCTATATAGAAATCCAACATCACCCGAAAAATTTTTTCTTGGATAGTTCTTCTAATCATACCTCAAAGATCACTGATAATTAGAAGAAAGAATATTCGATTCTATATCCACGCCCTTATTCTAATTTAATGACTTCTGATGAACTATCTACTTGTATAAGTATTCAATCCTACTACTGTTTCTGAATCACTTGATAGTTATTTTAAACACAAAATTATTCTTGAAATTTTTAAAAATCAAGCAACATTTTTTTCATTTTGTTTTAATGTTTTCTAATAAATTATCCAATTCTATACTTATTCAATCCTACTACTGTTTCTGAAATACTTGATAGTTATTTTAACCCCAAAATTATTCTTGAAATTTTTGTTCCTCTAAATTAATCAATAATATAACCTTTTGTGTATACCTTTTGTGAAGATCCTAATTATTACATTCTCATCATAATGAGAAGATATTGTTTTTTTTTTAATGAAATATATTATTAAAGGTCATAATGTGTTAAAAATAACTTCTTCAAATTACAAAGTGGTTTCATTTACCTAACTTTTCCATTTAGATGACCTAAATTCTATTTCTTCACAATACGATTCCATCTTCTTCCAATACGCACAACTTATCCATGATCTGAAAAATTTCCTTATCTCAAATAATACGTCTCTCCTCTATGTATCGAACGATGAAGACATCGACATGACCATTTACTTAATTTCCCTCAACTTTCGTGTTATTTGACACTAAACTTACCCAATATCTCAATTATGTCGTAATTTGCAAGAAGATCATCTCCCTAAGATGTCAAATTTCCATAGTTTGTAAGAAGTTCTTTTCTCGAATCAGCATGCCTTGAAGAATATAAGAAATGAGTGTAAGGTGTGCAATAATTTCGTACAAAATACAGTGTCGGAAGCTTTTCTATTCAGGTAAAACTTGACAAAGGTGGGCATAGCCATAGGCGGTTACGAAGGGATGGACGACCCTCTACACGCCTTCTTCCGCAATTCGTTCCGTTGCACCTTTTGCTGTCCCCTCGTCTCATCAGCATGTCGAATTTCACATGCGTTCTGAAGTCATTAACTCCTCAGAAACAGAGAATTACATGCTCGAGGAAGAAAAGAAAAGAGCAAGAATCAAAAAGAGGAGTTCCAAAAATAATTATCGTCATCCAGAAGTCATAATCAGACAACATTCTTCAAATTACAACTGTTCAGAAGTTACAATTGTGTAAAAGTTACAATTCTTAAGTTATAACCAATTAAAGTCACAACCCTACCGAAACTATCACCAAATAAATTGATAATGGTTTTAAACTTATACCCATCTCAAACTGAAAACCATACCAAAGTTACAATTGTTCCTAACCAATACCAAATCAAACTCAACTCAACAAACAAAAAGCAATACCAAGCCTGAACAATTAGGCAAAAAATAATAGCCTAGATCATTTTCGTGACATACAAACTTACATAAGCCACACTTATGCTCAAAAATTTGACGAATGGCCAACATGGATCTTGACCACGCGAACTGATCCTTTCTCTTTCCCGGAATTGCAAAAAATATCCTTAGTTCTGAGAAGTCGCGAGACTTAGGATTGGACAACGATTTGGACTTGGGACGAGTCTTGATTTGGGTAGATATGAATTAGAGGTCTTTTTGGCACGGTCACGCAGGTCCAAAAGCGCCTGAAAAGAAGCGATTAGAGGACTCTCCTGTAACTAGAGGCACATCCCATCTTGAAGGGCATCTTAGCTTAGCAATTTACCAGCAGAAATACACAATGTGGCTGTTCCAGGATCCGGAGCGTGCCATTTCACCTGCGTATCCCTCGAGCCGCGAGTATACCTAAAAATGTTGAAATTACCTAAATTTATCTTAAGGCGAGAGTATCCTCATTTCTGTAAAGAAAATCTGTAATTGCGGTATTTATCCGTTGCCTCAAGGATGAGAATTAAAGATAAATTTTGGATGTGGTAGGATTAATGCTAGCAGATGAGATATTCGATTAAGTTTGTTATAGTTATAATATTTATTCCTTCCGATGATTGCTCTATTAAAGAATAGTCATTCTTTTTGAGTGGAACAATTATTGTTTGGAAAAAACTCTTGAATGGACCAACCATTTAGTAAAAGAAGACATCTCCTTCAGAATGAGGAATCTAGAATCCCATTATATGGAAAATTACCCCTGCCTCAACAATGTTGATCTGCAATTTTTCTTTCTTCAGTATAAGCTATAAGGGAACGTGTTTGACCGAAGGACAATCTCGACATGACAGTTGGTAATGCGAGTGTGGATAGCTCAAGAGGTGATGATCCGTAAACGAGCGCAACCTGTCTTTCCAACAAGCTACGAGTTGTGGCCACACAATTACTCCACAGGGGGCTGTTAGCAAGCCGGGGTCCTGTGTTTATTTGTCATCGGACACCCAATACATTAAAAGGCGCCACCGAGGGAGACCAGTTCCCCTTTGCGGATCGACCGGTGTTCCATTATTTGACCCTGATGCGCTTCTATAATTGTTATAAGGGCATTTATTTTTGACCTGAGATTAAGGAAGCACTAGACAAATGGGGTTGTTATAGGTGGTTGGTAAAGACAAAGGAGTTTGGACCAATTGTTCAAAACTGTTACTGTAACAAGCCATCAATCATCCATACATAGTTCAATAAAAACATTAGCATTCATTAGCATCGATTCGGTTAGTGTATTGTTAGTAGATAGACGTTGTTTAAGCATGTTTCTCTCTTCTTAAAAATCTCTTCTTAAAAATCTCTTCTCTTAGGAATTTATTAACATTAAGGCAAAAATTCTCACAAGTTTGAAGAACTTTCTATTCCTGTGACCTAATCTCTAATAATCTGCTAATATACCTAAAGGAATAGGCATATAAAAAATTAAATTTTCCTTTAATAACATCTTACATGTTCAGAAGTTTATACAAACATATGCAGATTTCTATTCCTCAATTAAATTCCTATTGTTTCACTTTAGATTTTTTGTCCTTATTTGTTAAAGAAGCTTAACAATACTATGACTCACTTTTTTATAAAGACCAATCATCCTACTTTTTCACTCTCTTCAATAACCCGTCAAGACTTTAGGCTTTAAAAAGAACTACCCAAAGGAGCTGTGAAACAACTGTTCCAAGTTATTACTGTACCAAATAATCAATTATTCCTCAATAGGTTAATAAAAACATTATCATTCTTCAGCATCTGTTCGGATGTTAGTGGATATTGTTAGATAGAAATTGTTTAAGGATATCTCTTCTTTTTTGAAGAACCTCTACCATCGCCTCTACTGTAAAGTTTGAAGAACCTTTTATTCCTGTGATGTAATCATTAAGAATCAGCTATATCAAGAAATAGGCATCAGGCATATCTAAAAATAAAGTTTTCCTTAAAGAACATCTTACATGTTCGGAAGTTTTTCCAAACAGCCCAGAGATCTATTTCAATCAAATTCCTATTGTTTGCCTTCAGATTTCTATTGTCCTTATTTTTAAAAGAAGTTCAAGAACACTATTGATCACTTTTTCATAAAGAACAATCGCCCTACTCTGTCATCCTCTTCAGCAGTCACTAAAGACCTTAACCTAAAAGAGCTACCCTTCTCTACTATTTTTTACCTAACCCTTACATCCTGGCTTGACTAGCACACGTGCGACAAGTGTCAAGGTTAAAAGGACGAGAATGCCCAGGTCGAGGGTTAAAAATGGATGTTTTTGCAATAGGTGGAACGGAGCTGGATCGAGCTGCGTCGATTCGAGTATAATCGATCGGTTCATTCTAGACAGTTGATGATAATATCGCGTCACCCGAGTGGTGGATGACATTCAAGCTGATAAAAGGGTCTCTTTTGGTTGGTCGATAGATTTGTGTGGAATATTGGGGAAGAATTCGGATTGGTGGAGCTATGGAACGCCCAGGAAGGATGCGCGCTCGTCTCCATCACTTCCACCCTCATTGCCACATTTCCACCCCCGGGGTAGAACGTGCGTAATCCAACTAGGGGCGGGTTTTTCCTTGCAATGTAGATTATGTAGGTTTATATTGAAAAGGTCTTATAGTATTCAGGTGAGAGACTATGGATATCGGATGTTTGCATTTTTAAAGGGGTGGCGATGAAGATTTGGAAGTGGGTCATTGACCTACATCAGGTTTATTTTTTCCTTTCTTTATTGTCTTTTTTTAAAAATGCTTCACATTTCTGATATGCCTTATTGGTCAATGATCGTACTCGAGTGACCTGAAGAAAAGATTTCGTAGGCTACAGGATTCAAGAGTTATTCCGAAACATTGAAAATTTTATTCTCCATCCTTATTCCACATTACAAGAGCTTTAATTTCAGGCGCCCAGAGGAAGATTTGACTGAGAGAAAATCTCCCAGCACAGGGGTCTGAAAAACAAAATTTCCTGATTTTCCTTATTCTTAACCACTGATATAAAAAAAGATAAATGTAAAAAAGTAAATTTCATTCCTTGCCGTAATTATATATACCAGACAAGAGCTTAAATTCAAGTCTACGTGAGGAAAATCTAACTAAAAGAAAAGCTTCCATATGAGGGTCTAAGAAGTTCAATTGCAAATTTCTCTATTTTTCTTAGTTTTGAATCACTGATAAAAAGAAATTCATAATAGATAAGGAGGCGAAAATATTTTTTCTCGAATACACTACGGCCAGTTAACATTCATACCAAATTTCAACCCTCTAGTACAAGTATTGTAGAAGTTATGAGTGGTAAAAGAGGGATGGATGGACGGACAGACAGATGGACATTCGTCCGCCGCATAGCGGTTCATAAATAGATTTTCGTGATCAAATTAAGTCACAAGGCGCATTTTTTGAGCGATTTTGAAATTCTTTCCTTAAAAATACTCTGCATGAAATTGCGTATCTATCCTTTGTGGTCGATTTTTCATTTACATTTTGTGTAAAATGTTTTGATAATGTAGAATGCAAGAAAAGTATGATTTCCTAATATGTCTATTTTTTGTATAAACAAGACAAGTACACTAGAAATGAATAGTACTCGATTTACAGATACAAATATAATAGAAATAAGTTTTTCAAGCAACAATTATATTGTTACAAATAAATTTTATAAACTAATAAATATTTATCCAACTTTTCTGGAATTAAATATTCTTCCTTCATTAAAAATAATGTTTAAATATCTCACAATGTTATTTCAAATGGATAAAGTTGCTATACATAATTTTTCCTAATTTTTATTAACAAATGATATTAACCATTGCTTTATATTCGTATGTTCATGCAGAATAATATTTCTTACTAAAACCCGCCGCGAATGACTTCATCATGTTATTTAGCTGGAAATTTGTATTGTAATTCAATGATTTTGATTGTTATTAACAAATTGAATAAACAATTGCGTTATATTCGTATATTATTGAAGAAAAAATTCTTTTTCTTTAGAAAAACATTCAACGAATAAGTTTATATTACCTGGCTGAAAAGGTTTATTCTAACATATGAGACAATAAATTCAATTATTATAAAAAAATTGTACACATGAAAAGTTATTTAATGTTCGCATTTTTTGTAACAAAAATCTGTTTTGAAACAGTTCTCTAAAACTTTGTTAAAACATCTTTATTAATAAACGATCTAGTTACCATAATTCCAATGCGTATAAAAAATGTTTTTCTCTATATAAAATACGAATGATGACCAATTATTTACATAATTTATTCATGACAATTAGAATGGTGAATTTTGAATGAGTAATTCCACCCAAGTAACATCAAAATGTAAAAATGTTCTCTTCTTTGGTTAAAACTGCATCATTTCTGGTCAAAATTTATCTGCTTTATTAGTCGAAAATTAACTTTTCTGCTTACATTTATGGATTCAAAATTCAAGTGTTTTGTAAATTTATATTTTCGGCTCGAAATTCAATAATTTGTTGAAAACTCAACTATTTGTTCAAAAATTAACCTATTTTAGTTCAGGATTCAAGCATTTTCTTGAAAATTCATCTTTTTGTTTCAAAATTGAAAGCACACTCTTCGAAAGTTGAACTACTTTCTTAAAAATGTGTGTCTTTTGGTAAAAATTTCATCTTTTTCGATTCACAACGTGACAGCTTAGTTGAAAATTCATCTATTTTGTTGAAAAGTTTCTTTTTATAAATTTGACTTTTTTGGTAGATAACTAACCTTCTTGGTTGAAAATGCAGGTATGTAGTTAAAAAATTAGACTGTTTTGGTAGATAATGAATCTTCTTTGTTAAAAATTGAACTATTTGGTTGAAAATTTATGTATTTTGTTGAAAATTCTTCTTTTCGGGCAGAAAATCAATTTTTTAGGTAAAAATTGCACCTTTCTAGTTGAGAATTATTCTGTTTTAGTTGAGGATTCAAGAATTTTGTTGAAAATTCGTATTTTTTTGGTTGAATTGAACTTTCTCTGATCAAAATTCAAATATTTTCTAATTGAAATATCAATTATTACATTTTTATGTTGAAAAATTCATCTTTTCAGGCAGAAAATTGAAAGGATAGTTTGAAAATTAATCCACTTTCTTCCAAATTCACTTTTTTGGTTTAAGATTTCTAATTTTAGTTGAAATTCATTTCTTTGGTGAAAAATAGCTCTACTTTAGTAAAAGTTTAAATGTTTTGTGGGAAATTCGTCTTTTTGGCCTGAAAATTAAACAATTTGGTAGAAAATGCTACTGTTGGTAGAAAATTAAACTGTTTTTTTCTTTCAATTGTTTTTTTAAATTAAAAATGTATTTTTTGAATGAAATTTTGAATATTCCGTCCTAGGTGAAAATTTTATTTTTTAAATAAAAATTTTTTTTTAAGCTTGAGAATTTAGCATTTTGGAAGAATTTTTTTCTTTATTGAATACAAAATATTTTTTATTTGAAAATTAAACTCTTGTTAAAAATTAGTCTTTTTGGTTTGAAAATTCATCTCTTTTGGTAAAAATGTCATCTCTTTTATTCAAAACGTTGTTGCTAAGTTGATATTTTTCTATTGAGTTGAAAATCCATGTGATTTTTTCACTTTCTTGGTAGATAATTATTTTTTTTTTGGAAAATTGAGCTATTTGGTTGAAAATGCATGTCTTTTGTTAAAAAGTTGACTTTTTTCGGTGAATAATTTACCCTTACAGGGCACACTGGGTGTCTCATACCCCACGGGTTTTCCGATTTTCTCCGATTGTCTACATTTTTTTTTAAGTATTTTTTTTCGAATAGTTAAATTATCACTGAGGCTTTGGAGATATTTTTGTTCTATTTTGTACTGTTTCAACATCACTCATGATTTTAAGGGTTAATTTTCTGGGCTTGTAAATTTAACTATTTGTTTGAAAGTGTAAGTATTTTATTGAAAATTCGTCTTCTTTGGCAGAAAATACATTTTTAGGTCAAAACTGCACCTGTTTGGTTGAAGATTATTCTGTTTCAGTTAAGGATTAAAGCATTTTGTTGAAAATTCATCTTTTCTGGTGAAATTCAACTGTTTTTTATTTCTAATTAAAATATTTTTTGATTGAAATATCAACTGTGTATTAGATTTTTTGTTGAAAATTCATAATTTTTTATTCAAAAATTTTACTGCTCAGATAAAAATTGAACTTATTTGTCAAAACTTGAATGTTTTTTGGAAAATTCGTCTTTTGGCTTAAAACTCGAACAATTTTGTAGACAATTAAACTGTTTAGAAGGAAAATTGTTCTTTTGAATTGAAAATTTATTTTTTATCTGAAAATTTAATTATTCGATTTTAAGTCACAAAATTTTTTGGTTGAAAAACTCAACTATTTGGTTCAACTTTGATGAAATTTTTTTCAAAATTCAACAATTTGGTTAGAAATATATCTATTTTATTGAGAATTCGTCTTTTTCAGTAGAAAATGAATCCTTTTTGGTTAACAACTCATATTTTTGGTTAATAGTTCAATTCTTTGGTAGAAAATTCAACTGTTTTGTAGAAAACTCTCCTTTTTGGCTTGAAAATTTAACATTTATTTCTTTCTTTATAAAAAATCTTTCTTGATTGAAAAATCAACTCTTACTGAAAATTTGTCTTTTTGATTTCAAAATTTATTTTTCCTGGTAGTAAATTGTATCTTTTTGGTTCAAAATACAACTGCCAAATTGAAAATTAATCTTTTTTGGTTGAGGATTCAACTATTTCGTCAAAAAATCGTCTTTTTAGTTGTAATTCATTCTTTTTGATTCAGAATAAAAATATTCTCTCGGTTAATATATCAACTATGACATTTTTGGTAAAAAATGCATCTTTTTTCGTTAAAAATTCAACTAACCTTGGTTCAAAGTGGAACTGCTTTAATAAAAACTGAAAATTGAAATTTAAGAATTTTAAAATAGATTAAAATAAAATTCAAAATCCGATTTAACGTCTAATACTCAAGTTAATGTATAGAATTCCTGAAAATAAAACAAGAATCCAACGATCAAATTTGGACAAGCACCAGAAAATGCTCCTATTGCAATTCCTAAAAACAAACAAATTGGTTTCTTTGGACAAATAATAAAAAAATGGAAAAAAATGAGAAAGCAATTAACCAAATCCCCTTTTTTATTTCTTTCGTCTTTTTTATTTTTATTATTATCAAATCACAACATGGAAGCATTCACAATATTTACCAACGTTTCGGTACTCATATAGGTACAGCAGCCTAATCAAGGTAAGAAAAATTAGAGCAGGTGGGAATAGCCACGAACTTTTGTTTAATTTATTCAAATCAGTTTTCAAATTAATAGACAACTTATTTTATTTCTTAATATGAAGCATTTCCATGAATTCTCTCTTTCTTTCATTACTTTCACTATATAAAATTTCAACACTATCCCAGTCAAACTCATGGTCAACATCAACAAACCCTCTCGTATGTCTAAAAAGAAAACTCTTATAACAAACAACACCACCTTTTTCAAATTTATCTAAAGGATCTCTACAAAAAGTTATTATTGAATCCATTTTGAATAGTATACGGAAAATAGTATGAATAATGCATTTTTTCAACATAAATTCAATAGTTTTCGAAAGTTGACCAAAAAAAGGAAGTACAAAAGTATTAAAGGAACTACATTCTCTCAATTCCTTCTGATCATCTGTAGATTAAATGTTATTAACAATATTGAAATTCTCTTTGTGGAATAAACTACGTTAAAACACTTTATCTGTTCATTTTAGTTGAAAGTTCAAACATTTAAATCGGAATTGAATCTCAGATTTTCAAGAAATATAGAATTCCATGAAATATTTACGGCACTTTGCAATTCTTCATAAGAGATTTCACGGTATTTCGAAAATTTTCAGAATATATTTAGATATTTTCTAATTTGAGAGAATTTCCAGGTCTTTGAGGTTTTTGGAGTGACTTTAACGAATTTTCAGATTATTCTGGTGCTTTAAGGGTCTTCGAAGAATTTTGTATTCTCCTTTGTATTCTGTACCAAAAAAACACATGTTTTTCACTTGAAGAAAAAATACGAAAACAAATCTCCAGCGCTCAGTCTGAAATATAACGTCGTAGAAAAAGGTCGAATCTCTCGATTTCGGCGAATTAAATACTAAATATCCAGTAATCCGGTCTATTTTTGCGCGATCACTAAAAAAAAAAATAATAATAATAAAATAAAATGTTCCCTAAACGTGCTACTTAGTGCCTTGCATTTTCGAAATTTCAACTCAAAAATTAAGAAGAAGCTTTGAAGGCAAAGGGCGGAATCCCAGTCAAATAACGACAACTAAGTCATAACTTTTATTGTTAAGAATAAATGAATTTTTAGATTATACATTTTGGAAATTGAGCTATTTTTTGTCCCCCGGGGGGGGGGGGGATTATACTATTTCTGTCATTAATCAAAATACGTTAAAACACTTTATCCGTTCATTTTAGTTGAAAGTTCAAACGAATTGAATCTCACATTTTCAAGAAATATATGATTCCATGGGATATTTGCGGCTTTACTAAAGCAAAATTTCTTCCAAAATTTTTAGAGATGAAAATTTCGATTATCAGGCTTCTTTCCTTTAAACTGTATCTCTATATACTAACGATTTCATAAAAGATTTATAACCGCGTATAGTTAAAAAAAAAGTTATTGGCTCCTGTTTTAGAGGTAGGCCGGCAATCGGCAGAAGGCTGCTGAAGGCTGGTGACCTTCTCAGCATAAATCACCAAACTAGTGAGACTCTCGGTTTCCTTTCTCATGCCCCCCCCCCCACCCTCCCCAGTAACAGAAGTTTTGGTGGGACTGACGTTACGACTTGACTCTCCACCATACGACAAATCACTGCTTAATTCGGATATTATTTCGACTCGCAAAACAAATCTCGCGCATACTGGTGATAGTTGGGAGTAAAATATAAACATGAATAATAAAAACAATAAAGTAGCCTCGGAATGGACTGAAACTTTGATTGACGAAAAGCATACACACGGTAAACGTAAGGGTCAAGTTTCAGGCGATGAATGGAGACTGGGTGTTTGGAATGCCAGAGGAGTGAATGATCTTATAACATAAAAGAACTACGAGAAACTATGCACATAAGGGAACTAGATATTCTATGTGTACCTGAGGCGAACAAAAAAGGTTTCGAAAGTAGGAACATAGGAAATGGGATGTTGAAAGGTGGTTTTGAAATATGGTCAGGATAGTGAATCACATGGTAGTCAAGGGGTCGGTTTGATTATGAATGAAAAAGCAAAACAACATCTCAAAGATCATGATCTTGTATCACCCAGATTGCTATGGGCTACAATAAAAGTAGGAATCAGAAGATTATTCATCATAGCGTGCTACGCACCAGTTGATAGCGACTCGAGGGAAGTTAAGGACGCCTTCTGGGACACTCTAAATGTTACAATAAGTATTTGCGATCAAGGTGAAAGAATAATTCTGCTAGGAGATATGAACGGATGGGTCGGCGTCCAACGTCAGGATACAGATACAGAAAGGGTGCTAGGTAATTTTGGGGATCCAACAAGAAAAAAATGATAACGGGGAAAAAGTAGTTAGCTTATGCTTGGAAAAGGACCTATTTATTACAAATACTTGGTTTGGACATAAAATGATCCACATGTACACCTGGCGTAAAGGAAATAGCCACAGTATAATTGACTTTGTTATTGCGGATGAAAGACTAAAAGAACTCGTTAAAGATACAAGATTAATGTAGGGTTTCCCGAATGCAATACTGATCATTATCTTTTAGTCTCCAAAATAAATTTGGGGCGGGGATGGAGAACAAAGAGAAAAAAAAAAAAAAAGCGAATAAAGATTGAAAATTTACATAAACCGGAAGTGCGAATAGAATTGCAAAATAGGTTAAACGAACGTATAGATGAGATAATTTGGTGGGGGTTATTAAGCAATAAAGATATAAAGGGCGCGTGGTCTTCGTTACGGGATATCATCGTTAAAACTGCGACCGAAGTTTGTGGTACGGCAGTTGTAGGAAGAAAATCTGTTGATCCATGATGGAATGATGAAATTGAGGCGGCCCGAAAAGAAAAGAAAGAAGCGCACAAAAAAACGCTGAACATCGTAGGTCTTAGCGACGAGGCGAGAAATAGGCTCAAAAATGATTACAGACACAAAAAGAGGAAAGTTAAACGACTAGTCAAAGAGAGTAAAGAGAAACTCAGAACAGAAGAAGAAAACAAAATACAAAACTACTTTGAAGGAATTATGAAACTATTATATAAACAGTTGAGGGAAAGTAAAAGTACAGAGTTTGTCAGCATGAGAAACAGCAAAGTTGAAATGCTATATGATATAGACGGGATAGTGGACGCCTTAAAAGACTCTTTTAAAGAACTATTAGGACTATCCCTTTGATAAAATCTTTTTGACATAATCGATTACGTGTTCTTATATTATCCGATCTATTTAAAATTGCCTGTTTAACCAATTCAAGGGGTATACTTGAAAACATTGCAACAACATCCAAAGAAATCATTATATGGTCATCAGGAGCAGTTTTTTGAATAATAATTTTTTGGAATTCCCAAATATTTTTAATATTGTATTTTGAAGTTGCAATGGAGTCTTTAAGTATCAAATTAAAATTTTGTTCTGCAAATTTCGTGGTAGTGTTACTAGTTGAAATAACCTTTCTCAAAGGATAGCCATCTTTATGAGTTTTTCTTAAACCATAACATCTTGCAAGAACTGTGTCTTCGGTATTGATATCAGACCATCTTATATCTTTTCCTAAAAGTCCTTTCTTTCTCTAATTGTCTAGAATCTTGAAAGTGTCTCTTCTCAACTGTTTTAACGGATTTTCATTCAATAAATCAAAAAGCTATCACGATTGGAAAGTAAATCCTCCATATCCCTAATATAATCTGATTTCTTCATACAAACTGTAATATTGCCTTTATCAGCATTCATCATGCAAATTAGATGAGGGTTGTTTTTAAGAAAACCCTTCGTTGTCATGAAGCCTTTAGAAATTTTACTATCAATACTACTAATGTGCAAACAATTCTTATCAACAAAGCTCTTCGAAAACCTTGTCTCGGAAATCCTGTTGGTCCAATATTGGAATTTTTTGTATACTTGACTCCACATCTTTGATTATTTCCATCATTTGTTTCGATTCACTTTTTATCACATGGTTACTTAAACCTTTACCTTATCTGAGAATATCTGTAACTAAATCAGGAATTTGAATATTTGCCAAATTTACAAACCAAGGATCCCTAACTTCTTCAAAAATATTGTGTTAATTTAAATTTTGCTCTTCAACATTAGTTTGTTGGTCAATCAAAATACAAAAATTGTTCTCATTTTTCTTATAATTGTTTAAAAATCTTTGATTAGGGAAAATCTGTCTATTGCAAAAATTATTGTGAAAAGCAAAATCTCGAAATTTGTTATCCAAGAAAAATATTTTTTTAGGTAAAACATCATTTCTTCGAAATTCAATCAAAAACCTTTTCAGAAGGATACTGCCTCTTAATTTTTGGTTGACACCACACCATAATTGAACCTTTCTGCAACTTTGATATGATTAAAAAACATAATGTTAAAAAAAGGGGCGTTAGAAATGACCTCCAATCCAAGTCAGCTAAATTGAAAGTTAAGAATTTTAATCAGATTCATTTTTCTTTCCTCTTTTTTTATTTTCATCAAAAGAAAAAAATGTTTTCTTTTTTTTAGGAATTACAATAGGAGCATTTTGTGATGGTTGTCCAAATTTGATCGTTGGATTCTTGTTTTGTTTTCAGGAATATTATACATTAAAAAATAAAAAAGTCTTCTTTCTACACACGCTGCATAATGATCGACTGAAGCAAACCCATCCATAAAAACATAAATTGGCCATTAATGTCAGTATTGAAAAAAGAAGCCTAATAGCTACGATGCAGCATAGGGATAGGGATAGGGATAGGACACCAACTCTCATTCTCAGTTTCATAAGGGCGAATTTGTGGCTCGTTGGAGGCACATTGAGGTGCCTATGCATGGGTAATGCAATAATCGAGTAACTGCGAAGTGAGTCGTCTCGTCTCGGTCGCGGTTGCGGGTTCGACTATAAAACCCACCGTAAGCGAAGGTAATTACTGCGTAGAAGTAAGTGCGCGCTTACCGCTCGCCGCTCGCCGCGCCCGCTCGCCGTCCGCTCGCTCCCGGCTCATCGACGATCGCTTGGCACCTTCTCAGACCCGAGTGTAAATCGAGTGGCCATTACCGGCCCCACAAAAATCTAATGAGATATTGCTCACATGTCTTTTACTCTCAACTGGACACGTACGTCTTTGGTTCCCCTTAACGAGGACATCCCTGAAGCCAATTTGCCGGAAACCCTCGAAATTGTCATTGACATACCTTTTCATAAGATATGACGTTTCAGAATGCTCATAATCATTCGCGCACGATCGTGTATTTATCTCGCGCTTTACGCTTGGTTTCTTTAGGTTTTTCCCGAGGGGTCGACCACTCTGATATTCCTGGTACACTCACGAAATAGTCCCAGATATTCTTGATATTCTTGAATTCTTGATATTCTTGATATTCTTGATATTCTTGATATTCTTGATATTCTTGATATTCTTGATATTCTTGATATTCTTGATATTCTTGATATTCTTGATATTGCTGATATTCTTAATATTATTGATATTCTTGATATTCTTGATATTCTTGATATTCATGATATTCTTGATTTTCTTGAAATTCCCAAATATTTCTTTATATCCCTACATATTCCGAAGTATTCCTAAATATTCACAAATATTCTGAAATATTATATTCCCCAATTCCTTCTCATTCGTACAATTGTATTCGTATAGCTTTTTGCCTGGTGTCTTTGCCCAGTGATCCCAACTTTGGCCAGGAAATTTGTTCGAATCCACATAAAAATAAACCCATTTTTTTTTAATATTCAGAGGTGGCGTACAGTGGGACCAAACGCATATTTTTCGTTCAAAAGAGTCTACAGACTTCAATTTTGCCCCGGTTTGCGAATTTTTCTTTAAATTAAAGAGCACTAAATTTCGAAAAGCACCTTGGTCATCGATTTTTGAATTTTCATTTGTTTATTTATTATATGTTGACTCAAAGTATGGGAAAATCGAGATTTTTCACATAATTATTATTTACTCTTCAATAACCGTTTGCATATAATGAAAATCATTTTAAATCAACGCAAAAGTACTCCCAGAATACAAATAATTTGATTATTGTATGTTTTAATTATCATAAACAAATTTAGTTAACAAATAGCCAAATATCGTAATTGTGGTTGAAAATCATTTGTTCTGAGCTAAAAATGCTTTAAATTATTGTTAGAGTAATTGTTAGTCAGAATATCCATAAATTATTAACAATTGGAATTTTTATAAACAATTTTTGGTACAAATTTGGGATTTGTGGTTTTTTCAATTGCGGTTTTCCTTTTATCATCTAATTGATGCAGATATTCTTAAAAATAATATATGTTCAATTATGTTTGTAAAAATACAACTATTGTTGATTTTTTAAACAAATAAAATAAATAAATATAAAACTTTGGCACTTTGGCCTGGAAAATAATTTTTTGCACCAACACTGCTCTAAATTTTTGTGAGAGAGATTCGAAGTCACAATTTATATGTAAAATCAACAATAAGCAATTGTTATTATTTATTGTTATTATTAAATTTTGAATATCACGAAATTTTCATATATTTAAAAAATATTGTCATTTTTGTTAAAAAACATTTTTCTTATCTGGAAATACTTAAAATTATTGTAAGAGTGACCGCCAGTAAGAATTTCTATAAAACATTAACAATTATAATATTTATAAATCATTTTTGTGGAAAATGTTGGAATTATTGGTTTTTCAATTTCGGATTTTCCTTCAACATCTGCATTGATGCAGATATTCTTGAAATAAAAAATTGGTTGAATTACATTTGTTAAAATCCAACAATTGTTAATCTTGTAAACAAATAAAATAAGTAAAGATAAAGCTTCGGCACTTTGGTCTGGAAAATAATTTTTTTGCACTATAACTGCTTTACATTTTTGTCTATATTTCTAGTTTCTACGTTAAGTTAAAAATAAGCAAATGTTATTATTTATTGTTATTATTTAATTTCAAATATCACGAAATTTTCATGTTTTTAAAAAAGTGCCGAAGCTTCGAATTTATTTAATTTGCTTATAAGATTAACAATTGTTCTATTTTAACAAATATAATTCAACCTATATTCAAAAAGATCTGCATCAATTCAGATGACGAAGGAAAATCCGAAATTGAAAAAACAATAATTCCAACATTTTCCACAAAAATGGTTTATAAATATTATAATTGTTAATGTTTAATAGAAATTGTTACTGACGGCCACTCTCACAATAATTTAAAGTATTTCCAGATGAGAATTTTTTTTTTAACAAAAATTACAATAGTTTTGAAATAGATTAAAATTTCGTGATATTCAAAATTTAATAATAACAATAAATAATAACAATTGCTTATTGTTGATTTCACAAAGAAGTTGTGACTTTAAATCTCTCTCACAAAAATTTAGAGCAGTGTTGGTGCAAAAAATTATTTTCCAGGTCAAAGTTTTATATTTATTTATTTCATTTGCTTAAAAAATCAACAATTGTTGTATTTTTACAAATATAATTGAACATATATTATTTTCAAGCATATCTGCATCAATTCAGATGATGAAAGGGAAACCGTAATTGAAAAAATCACAAATCCCAAATTTGTGCAAAATTTTTTTTATAAAAATACTAATTGTTAATAATTTATGGATATTCTGACTAGCAATCACTCTCACAATAATTTGAAGAATTTTTAGCTGAGAACAAATGATTTCGAAGCACAATTACGATATTTAGCTATTTGTTAACTTAATTTGTTTATAATAATTAAAACATACAATAATCAAATCATTTGTATTCTGGGAGTACTCTTAAGTTGATTCAAGATGATTTTCATTATATGCAAACCGTTATTGAAGAGTAAACAATAATTATGTGAAAAATGTCGATTTTCTCATACTTTGTGTAAACATATAATAAATAAACAAATTAAAATTCAAAAATCTTTGAACAAGGTGCTCTTTGAAACTTAGGGCTTTTTAATTTTAAAAAAATCGCAAATCGAGGCAAAATTGAAGTCTGTAGACTTTTTTGAACGAAAAATAAGCGTTTGGTCCCACTGTGTGGCGCAAGCCCCATTAAGTTTAACACGTATTTCCCATAAGAAAAAAATACGCTTTTGTAAATTTTATTCAGAATCGTCAATATTAGCTGAATCGAGTTGAAACTCAACATTTATCTTCAAAATCATCCATATAATATGAATAAAATATTATTGTATAAATATCACCCCATGAGTATCTTTTATAGGGTCCCAAATAAACCCCATAAGTGAAAAAATGGGGTTTGCGAGTTTTTGGCGCTAATTATGATTTTTTTGCGTTTTTTAAAATGCAAATTGTTTCTAATAAATGAAATACTACTTTATACTGATAATTAGATATTGACATAAATCGTTTAAAGAATTTATTATTGTTTTCAGCAATTTGCTCTCAAAATAGAGTTAGAAAGTCGCTTTTTTTCAAAAAATGTCCACTTTTCGTTCGATATTCAATTGCAGTTTTTTTTATTTTTACACTTTTTGTACAATTTTCAATGAGAGTGATACAAATAACTAATTTTAGTTAATTAAATCAATTTTTTTAAAGATTTATTATTATCTTTAATAATATTCAATTGGAATAATGCTAGAAACTTTGGTTTTTTCTGAACTTTTAAACTTTTTGCCCACTTTTCACTTAGTGAGGTAATGATTAATGCAAGTTAACAAACATCCATATCACAAATTACGCAATTTGTAATTCAAGGCGAGGAATAGAATAATAATGCGTTTATTTATTAAATGATAGCTTATTTTAGGAAGATGAATTCCCAACAAAATACCTACGTTTTTAATCAAATAGTTGAATTTTCAACCAAGAAGATTGATTTTCTACCAATTTTCAACTGAATAGTTTGAACAATCAATGTGATGTTAGTCCAAATTTTATTTGAATAATTTTTAGTTCATATTTGTTTCATTTGGAAAATTTGTAACTGAATAGTTGCATTCTTATACTAAAAAGATCAATTTTATCCAAAAATGTAATGGTTGAATTTTCAATTAAGAGAATTATTTTTGAATGGAAAAAAAACGAATTTTCTACAACACAATGAAAGTTTCATTGAAAAAATTACTTTTTAATTGAGAAATACAAATTTCCAACTAAAATTATGAATCCTAAAGAAAAAAAAAACTTTCAGGATAGTGGTTCAACTTTCAACCAAGGAGTTGAATTTTCAACCTAAAAGTATGAATTTTCAACGAAATATGTAATAGTTGATACTTCATAAAACAAGTTTCAATTTCAAATAAACAACAGTTGGATTTTACAAACCAAAAACGAATTAAAAAAAAAAAAAATTGTCGAATTTTCAAACCAAAGAGTCGAGTTTTCAACAAAATATTTAAATTTTCAGTTAAAAAAAATGAATTTTTACCAAAAAAATTTGATTTTATATAAAAAAGACGAATTCACAACAAAATACATAAATTTTTAACCGAGTAGTTAGATTGTCTACTTATATTTTTAACCAAAAAAGATTAAATTTTTACAGAAAGAGATGAATTTTCAAATCAAAAAGATGAATGTTCGACAAAATAATCGAATTTTCAACCAAAAAATATTTATAAGTCAAGGAAGAAGAAAATTGCAATTGAATTGTGGAATTTTTAAGCCAAAAAGAATGATTATTTAATACTAATTGCTTCATGATATACATTTTTAACAAAATAATTGAATTTTCAACCAAAGATGATGAATTTTCGAAAACAAAAAAAATAATTTTCAACCTAATAGTTGAACTTTCAAGCAAAAGAGATGAATTTGTAATAAAAAGTTTGAACTCTTAAGTAAATAATAATTAAATTTTCAATCTAAGTAGATGCATTTTTTAGAGCCAGTTAAATTTTTAAAAATTAAGTTAATCAAAAAGGAGAACTTTCAAAAAACAAGATTAATTTTATGTTTGAAAAGACGCATATTCAACAAACTATATGGATTTTTTAGCAAATATTTGAATTTTCAACTTATAAAAGGATAAATTTTGAACAAAAATGGAATAGTCAAATGTTCAGAGAAAAAGGTGATTAGTAGAAAAAAAAATAATTTTTAAAGATATAATTAATTTTCAACCAAAGAGCTGAGTTAAAAAAAATATATTTTTTAACAAGGTTCAACTTTATAATAAGTAGTTAAATTTTCAACTAAAAATATGAAATTGTAATCAAGAAGATAAGTTTTCAACCAAATACGTGAATTTTCAAGAAAATAGTTGAATTGGTTAAAATTTCAGTTAAAAAAATTACTTTGCAAGAAAAATTACTAATTTTCAACCAATTAACCACAAAGGACAAATTTTTATCAAAAATGTAATGTTCAAATTTTCAGATGAAAAATTAATTTTTGACTAACAAAATACGAATTTGCAACAAAATCGTTGAATTCTGAACTGAAAATGATGAATTTTCAACCAAACAGTTTTATTTTCAACTGAAAATTAAAATTTTTGAATAAAATAGTAAAATTTTCAACCAAAGAGATAAATTTACAACTAACATGATGATTCTTGAAAAAAATTGTCAACAAAAGTGCCTAATATTTAACCAAATTGTTGAATTTTCAACCAAAAAAATTAATTTTGACCGAAAAGATTAATTTTGTACCAAAACAGATGAATTTTCATTTAAATAGTTGAATAATAAACTAGGAAAAATCAATTTTAAATTAAAAATATAATATTGTAACCAAAAATGGAATAGTTACATTTTCAATTGAAAAAATTAATTATCAACCAAAAAAACAAACGAATCTAACCAGAAAATGAATTAATTTTCAACAAAAGAGGCGAATTTTCAGCCAAAAAATGAATTTTTAACAAGTTTTAGCTCAAAGTCCAACTGAGTAGTTGCATTCTTTACCAGGAAATATGTCTTTTTCACACAATAGTTGCATTTTCAACAAAATAATCAAATTTTCAACCAAATACTGGAATTTTTAAGCAAACGAAATTAATTTTGCAACAAATATATGATAGTAGACTTTTCAATAAAAAATTGACTTCTAACCAAAAATGGTTAAATTTTCTGATTACTTTCTATTAGTTTGTATTCAAGACAAAAAACAGAGAAAAAGGGGAGAAGAGGAAGTTTGTTGTAAACATGGGAACAAAAAGTAATTTTTTAAAAAAGGAGAAAGGGTGTGAAATCTGAAATATGAAAACGAATTCATCTCGTTTGATTCCAAATTCTATTATTTGGTTGAAAATTTAATTATTTTGTTGAAAATGCAACTATATCGTTAAAAAGTGATATTTTTTATTGAAAGTTCAACTACTTTGTTAAGAATTTCTTTTTTTTTTAGTTGAAGGTTCATCTCTATGCTTGAAAATTTTAATACTTTGATAAAAATTCATTTCATGTTCGGTTGAAAATAAATTTTTCAAAGTGACAATTAAACTATTCCATTTTTGGTTGCAAAGATATCTTTTTCAGTTAGAAATAAAACTATTTAGTTAGCAAAATTTTTTTAGTTGAAACTTCAACTTGTTGATTGAAAATTCACGTATTTTGTATTATGTTGAAAATTCGTCTTTCTTAGTAGAAATTTAATCTTCTTGGTTGAAACTTGATCCTTTTTGGTTGAAAATTCAATTTTAGTATTGAAGTATCAACTGTTACATGCTTCGTTGAGAATCCTTTTTGGTTAGATAGTCCGTTATTTGACTCAAAGTTGGAATTTGAGAATTTTAAATTGGATTAAAATCAAATTCAAAATCCTATCTAACGTCCAATACTCAATACTTCCAATTTCCTATACTCGTTGAACTAATCTCTGAGAAATTCATCTTTTTTATCAAGCATTTATAATTATAGTTCAAAATTCAACTATTTGCTTTTAAATGAACTTTTATATTGAAAATTCTACAGTCTTGTAGAAAATTAATCTTTTTGGTTTGAAAATTCAAGAATTTCGTAGAAAATTAGACTATTTGGTTGAAAATTGAACTTTTTGGTTAACAAATCATATATTTGGGTTGAAAATTCAACTTTTTTGTAGATAATTCGTCTTTTTAGCTTCCGCAAATTAAATAATTTCGTTAAAAATTCATGTAATTTGTTTGAAATTCATTTTTTTGTTGGTAAAAAATTAATCTTTGTGGTCAAAAATTCATCTTTTGTTTGAAAATTTTACAGCTTTGTTGAAAATTTATTTTTTTGTCAGAAATTATATTTTTTTAATCTGATATATTGGATAAATTGAAAGTTCGTTTTCTTGGTAGAAGATTAATCTTTTTGGTCGAAAATTCATCTTTTTGGTTG